>JAJOOS010011469.1:0-41300 GCA_029582725.1 Solanum chiquidenum | reverse complement strand
CATTGCGTAAACATCCGTTGGGACCATCGCAATGCTTTGTTTTAATTAAACAGTCGGATTCCCCTTGTCCGTACCAGTTCTGAGTTGGCTGTTCGACGCCCGGGGAAGGCCCCCGAAGGAACCGTTCCCAGTCCGTCCCCCGACCGGCACGCGGCGACCCGCTCTCACCGCGGGAGCAGCTCGAGCAGTCCACCGACAGTCGACGGGTTCGGGACTGGGACCCCCGTGCCCAGCCCTCAGAGCCAATCCTTTTCCCGAAGTTACGGATCCATTTTGCCGACTTCCCTTGCCTACATTGTTCCATCGACCAGAGGCTGTTCACCTTGGAGACCTGATGCGGTTATGAGTACGACTGGGCGTGGACGGCATTCGGTCCTCCAGATTTTCAAGCACCGTCGGGAGCGCACCGCACACCACGCGACGTGCGGTGCTCTTCCAGCCGCTGGACCCTACCTCCGGCTGAGCCGATTCCAGGGTGGGCAGGCTGTTAAGCAGAAAAGATAACTCTTCCGGAGGCTCCCGCCGACGTCTCCGGACTTCCTAACGTTGCCGTCAACCGCCACGTCCCGATTCAGTTCCAAAACATGGTAGGCATATGTACATATTTACTACAAAGAGTACAAGTCCCAAAGGTTGATCAAAATATAAAGACTTGTCTCAAAAGCATAAGAATAACCAAAACTAAAATAGAACAAGACAAGCATGATCCAAAATTAATGAAAAGCAGGAACAAACCAAACTACAGGCCACAAAACAAAAGTTAATGAAAACCTAATTATGTAAACTTGTGCGCAATTAAAAGTAAATAACCTAAGCATACACAAAAGAGCTAAAGAACAACTAAAAGAACTTAAGAACACTTTTAGCACGACCACGTCTATGCACAGACTCAAACGGCGGTAAAGGCAACCCAAGAACCTAATAGAATAACCTAATCAGGACTAAAACCTGAATAAATATGGGTGTGTCCGGAATTGAACCAAGGATAATAAAGATGAGTCAAGGCCTCAAAACATGACTAAGAATGTACGCGAGGGTCTCAAACCCAACTAAGAGAAGATACACTTGTGCCTCGAACCTGGTTATAAGCCCCCTAAAATCCCATAACGTCCCGCTCTTTCTCAAACCCATTTATATCATCGAGCAAACCCATCCTCCGATTCACCAGACACTTACTCCATCTTTGATTCCAAGACCTGATTCCAAATAGCCAAAAAACTACAAATATTTCTAATGAATAAGTCTGAGTCAAGCATGAGGAAATATCATGGATGGAATGTCCTATGAGCTGAGTCATTGCCTAGATAAGGATCATATTATTTGATCCAAGTCTGCTATATCAATTTACATAGAGCTAAGACATCCATACTAACATCAGAGCATTTCTAAGGCCTATCGGCTCTAAAACCGCAAATCTAAGGCAACACTGGCCTAAACCTAGACTATGGCCAAATAAATGCCAACCACAAAAACATAAACAATAATATTATGAAGTCTACAAGGCAAGGTAAACAACATAACAAGGTATAACATGCTCGAACTCCCAAAAATAACCCGAAATACAGTAAAGGCATGATTTCTATTGAACAATTATTGTTCAACTACTAATCTACCACCACTTCCGACAATTTAACATGAATTGACAATCAAAAGCTCAATCTAAAGATCGAGAAATCATAGCCTACCTTAATGTAGAACATGCATGCTCCAAAATAACAATTTTGGGGCTTTTCCCTTGTGAACAACTTCTAATCACCGCCATGCTATCAAAAAACATGATCAAAATGTCAATATGGATGTTTAGACACCAAAATCATACAATTGGAGACAAAACAAAAATCAAGTGAAAAAGGAATTATGGGATCCACACCGAAAATCCCAAAATTAACTCTATCAATAGGTTGTAATGAGCTTACTGAACATGTGTCCCACAATGAGACACAATTAAACCTCGAAAAAGACAAAATTCAGCTCATCCAAGAATTTCACAGAAAAGGCACCATTAAAGAGATAATTAGTACATTTGGTATGGAAATTTCCTTGAAATGATGCTCCCCAAATGCTCCCGAAGAAAAAAACAACTAGAAATGCAAGAAACTGACACAAGACAACAAGAATCATCTTAAATGAAGGTCTAGAACTCCTATAATCACAATATGAAATTGTGAAGTGGAGCTGAATTCATGACTATCTTTTATAAAAAAGATATGTTAAATGACCTCCGCAAACGTTGGACCCAGTCCATGATCACGGAAATCTAACCCTATTACCCATCTCGAATGCGACACCTAGCCTATGATTATGGAGGTTTAGCTACATTGTCCTTCGTGAATGTGGTGGCCAACAAACCCAAGCCTCCACAAACGTGGAATAGGCCTCGCCAACATAGAGACCAGAACCAATGGTCACTACGACTGCAGTCTAGGGCATGTGGACCCAAATGGTTAAATAGGGATGCACTAGCTGATGCACATCAGCTGGTTTGCCAAAGAATAAATTCTCGGACAGGGTGCGCGATATTGATTCAAAACACCGTGTATGAAATTGACGTATGCTACCCCACAAAATTTGTCATTCCATACTCAAGGGATATTTCAAAACTTCCAATCAAGGTCAATTCAATGAAACGTGGGACCCATACCTGTAACACCTCGACTTTTTAAAATGTCTAAATTAACTCGTACCTTCGTGGAAAGACAAAGAGGGTGATTAATAAATTAAGAATGATGTGGTATGTCATATTTTAAGTGTTCAAGGATTGTATCTCAAGTTTTGAAGTTAGGTAGGTGGCAAAATAAAAGTTGGCGAAAGTTATCGTAAGTTCCTTTTTGAAGATTTCTCTAAAATTTAGGTCAAATGTTTCGGAGGTTTTCTCCCAATCTATAAAGAGTTATGGGGCCCACGACCTACCAAATCAAAGGTCTACGAGTCTAGTTTCCAACACATCAAACCGTTTGATAATACGACTTCAAAATAGAGAGATATTTGCATTTTTGAGAGAATATGCATGCGTTAGGTGGGGCCCTAGGTCAATGGAACTTTATATATATCTTTTTCTTTGAATTTTTCTTCATTTTTCTAGTAAAGAACCAGAAAACTTAGAGAAACCTATTTCTAGGATCAACCAAATTATAGATTTTCTTGACTTAAGTCCTTGACGAAAGTTGTTCTACGCGTTGAGCTCGTCATCATGGTATAATTTGTTTTATTGATTTTGTAGCATATCATACTTTGGTGTTGGGACAACAAGGGTTTGGACATATTTAAAGGTTTTAAGGTGTATTACGAACTTAAGATCAAGGTAAGAACCTTCTTTCATCGACTCTAGCTTTGATAAGCAGCAAATAGCCATTTGCGACGAAAAATACATATCTTTTATCGAATTATCGTGCTATCTTCTATTCTTGTGTGTTGATTATGGTCCTGCCTTGTTGTAGTATCGAGGGGGATTTTGAGTAAAAGTCATTATGCCACGTGAATTCAGTGAAAAATGTATGTTAATATTATTCCCTTCTTACGACATGTTTCCTTAAAACTTAGGAGCAATGTAATTGGGTTGTTATCGTTGTTATACTTGTAGCCATTATTGTAGATTGTTGGTTGCTCGAGTGGATATAATCCTCCCTTATCGGGATTCTTATTCAGTTAGTAGCGTCCCTATGTTGGACACGACTTAGAGGGTATTTGTATATGTTGCTTATAACTAAATTGCTCGCTTTTAGATATTGGACTTTTATTGTTTCCCTTGGGGATAATGTGGTTAGTTGCACGAATGTGATATATGCCTAGAAGGGCTATATTCTGCCTACGGGGCTATATTGATTCCTAGAAGGGCTATGAGTTGCCTATGGGGTAATATTGATTCCTAGAAGGGCTATGAGTTGCCTACGGGGCTATATTGATGCCTAGAAGGTCTATGAGGTGCCTACGGGGCTATATTGATGCCTAAGAAGGTTTATATGTTGCCTATAAGGCCATGTTATTGCCTAAGTGGGTTGTGAGTTGTCTATACACTATATTGATGCCTAAGTGCCTACGGGGCTATAATATTACCTAAGAGGGCTATGTGACTACCTATGGGACTAGGGGACTACCGATAGGGGTATATAGACTGATTGGCACCTTTTGGGCTTATGCGGGCCTAAGTACATGGTCTTGTGTGTTATTTGTACCTGTCGAGCTTATGAGGGCTTGGTTAGGTTGTTCTTTTATTATTTTTGATATGTTTAGATTTAGGAGCAGGTCAGTACACTTATCATATCCGTGATTTATTTATCGGATTACTCTCAATATATTAGGATACCTGCTTATAGTCTATTGCCTTTCATACTCGGTACATTATTTTGTACTGATGCCTCATTGCCTGGGGGATACTGCATTCATGCCTGCAAGTTTCGATAGACAACCCAGTAGACCTCCTCAGCAGTAGGATTGACTTCTAATCGGTTGGCTGGCCCCTTTACTCCAGAGCTATCAGAGTTGGGAGGTTTGTTTCTTTTGTTGTTTATATTTTTATGCGTAGGATGAGGCCCTGTCCCGCCAACCTTTACTACTCTTAGAGGCTTGCAAACTAGTGTGTGGAGTGTATAGCTACTTATAGCCATGATGGCCTAGTTTGTTGGTTTGCTGAAGCTTGTTAGCTGTTTGATATATTGTCTTGATATATACCTGCTTTCAGTTTAGGTATAGAGATCATGGTGGCCTCGACGGCCTAATGAGGACTTCTGTGCTAATTGGCTATTTCTTTATATGAACTCTGGGGAATAGTTGTTTCATTAATAGATCTGTTAACAGGAGCCTTATCGACCGAGGGCTTAATATTTAGCCGAGATATACTTGTTTGTTTTCATGATTGTGTGTGGCTGTCATGCGCTAGTAGCAAATGGTTCAGCATGGTCGGCTCGGGCCTGAGTTTTGGCTTTAGGAGCCAATTGTGCCCCTTGAGTTTGTGGAATGACAAACTTGGTATCAGAGCAACGTTGTATCCTAGGGAGTCTTCAAGTCGTGTCTAGTAGAGTCTTGTTTATAAATGTGTTTTTCACCACATTCGATAAGCAAGAAGCTATCGGGTATGTTAGAATGACTATCCTTCTTTGCTCACCTCGTGCTATAGAGCGGTGTCTAAAGGGTTGAGGTTTCTGGCTTGTAATTGATATTAGTATGCAGATAGAGATGATTGTCACTAGACACACCACAGCTAGCCAGGGGATAGATATAACTGCAGGCGAGGGTACCGGAAAGGTACCATAGATGGAGGTAGCCCATTGTGAGACCCAGGGGAGACATCTTCTCAGCCCCCTATAGCTTCTGTACCGCTTCAGGAGCCTCCGAGGGCTACAAGACCACCAATTCCAGCAGCAGTACCACCTCTGGTTCATCCTATTCCATATGATCAGGATTTTAGAGTGCAGTATGTATGTTAGCACAGTTAGTAACTGCACAACGCTAGTCAGCTGCGCCAGATGTTGCCGGACCTTCTGAAGGGCTCGAAAGTTCGAGAGTTCATGAATTTCTTGCATTGAATCCTCCACAGAATACAGGGACAGATCGTAGAGAGGACCCTCAGCACTTTGTTGATCAGCTTCATAGGATCTTCAGAGTCATGTATGCCTCAGCGACTAAGTCAGTTAAGTTAGCAGTATTTCGATTGCGTGATGTTGCAGTATTATGGTATGAAAGTTGGGAGAGATCTAAGGGAAAAGATGCATCTCTACCCACTTGGGATAGCTTTACAGAAGCTTCCATAAATCACTATTTGCCTCGAGAGATTAGGGATGGCCGGGTGGACCAGTTTTTGAACCTCCGATAGGGTAGCATGAGTGTCCGAGTGTACGGATTGAGATTGGATTCATTGGCTAGATATGCACTAGTATTTGTTGATATGATGCATGACAGGGTGTATAGATTTATGGGATGGCTTGACTCAGACTATATCGACTCTTGTTCTACCGCTGCACTAAATGATAATATGGATATCTTGTGAATGCAGGGTTTTGCACAAGGCATAGAGGATCGCCGACATCTACAGTATATGAGTGAGAGGGTAAAGAGAGAGAGGCAGAAGAGGGCTAGGCCCGCTGGTTCACAGGGATATTTTCAGGGTAGTCCCAAACCTCGATATTCTAGAAGGCCACCTAGACCTCCACCACAGATGTTCCTAGTAGATTTGATCGTCAGGGATAGTCAGGCCCAGGTGAGGGTTCACGAGCATCAGGCTCTCAACAGCAGAAGGGTTTAAGCCAGGCTAGGACACTCCTGTCGCATTGCGATACTTACGGTAGGATGCATTTCGGTAGGTGCAGGCAGGGATCCACATGTTGTTATTCTTGTACACAGGAGGATCATGTGTAGAAGAACTTCCCGACCATAGGTCAGAGTGGTATATTTTAGTCGACTGGGTCAGTAGTAGGTTTCGCCTCATCAGCACAGTCTACAGGGCGTGAACCCCAGACTTAAGCAGGTAGAGGCAGATGCGGAGGCAAAAAGAGAGCATCTATTTATGGTTGTGGCCAGAACCGTACATATTCACTAGCCGGCCGGCAGGACTCAGAGTCATCACTAGATGTTGTGATAGGTGCATTGATTATTTGCTCCTATTGTGTTTATGCTTTGATAGATCTTGGATCTACTTTATCTTATGTTACTCCATTTATTGTGGGGAAGTTATGTTTAGTAGAAGAGTCTTTAGATCGACCCTTTATTGTATCTACACTAGTGGGTAAGTCTATTATTGTCAGGAGAGTCTATCGAGGTTGCATGGTAGAAACTATCAACCGTTAAACCTCTGTAGACCTGGTAGAGTTAGAGATGGTTGATTTCGATGTTATTATGGGTATGGACTGGTTAGCATCTTGTTATGCTAATGTTGAGTGCCGAACAAAGATTGTTAGATTCCACTTTCCAGGAGAGGCAGTGCGAGAATGGAAAGGCGATACAACAACGCCGAAAGGTAGGTTTATTTCCTATCTTAAGGCGAGCAGGATGATTACTAAGGGTTGTATTTATCATCTTGTTCGCGTTCATGGTATAGATGCAGAACCACCGGCACTTCAGTCTATTCCGGTAGTTAATGAGTTTCTAGATGTATTTCCAGACGAACATCCTGGTATCCCTCCAGAATGGGAAATTGATTTTGCTATCGATATGCTACCGCGTACACAACCCATATATATCCCTCCTTATAGAATGGCTTTTGCTGAGTTAAAGGAATTAAAGGATCAGCTAAAAGACTTGTTGGATAAAGGCTTTATCAGGCCTAGTGCTTCACCATGGGGTGCACCGGTGTTATTTGTGAGGAAGAAAGATGGCTCACTAAGAATGTGTATCGATTACCAACAGTTGAATAAGGCGACTATAAAGAATAAGTATCCCCTTCCAAGGATCGATGACTTGTTTGATCAGTTACAAGGTGCTGAGTGCTTCTCATAGATTAATTTAAGATCAGGGTACCACCAGATACGAGTTCGGGAGAAAGATATTCCAAAGATAGCTTTTAGAATCAGATATGGACAGTTTGAGTTCTTGGTAATGTATTTTGGATTAACAAATGCACCAGCAGTGTTCATGGAGCTGATGAATATTATATTCAGGTCGTATCTAAACTTGTTTGTGATTGTATTTATTAAAGATATTTTGGTGTATTCACGTTCAAAAGTTGAGCATACAAATCATCTGCGAGTAGTTCTTCAGGTTCTTCGAGACCGAGAACTTTATGCAAAATTTTCTAAGTGTGAGTTCTAGTTGGACTCTGTAGCTTTCTTAGGCCATATTGTATCAGATGCAGGCATTACGATTGGTACATAAAAGATTGAGGCCGTAAAGGCTTGGCCCAAACCCATGACTCTGACTGAGCTTCATAGTTTCTCAGGGTTAGCTGGGTACTACATAAGGTTTGTAGATGGGTTTTCTTCACTTTCAGCACCTTTAACGAAGTTGACTCAAAAAGCAGCTAAGTTCCAGTGGGCTGAGGCTTGCGAGCATAGTTTCTAGAAGTTGAAGCACAAGTTGACATCAACACCAGTTCTATTGCCTGAGGGTTCAGAAGGCTATGCGGTGTATTGTGATGCTTCTGGTATTGGGTTGGGATGTGTTCTAATTCAACATGGTAAGGTTATCGCATATGCTTCAAGGCAGTTGAGGAAGCATGAGAAGAACTATCTGATTGACATCTTCACAAATCATAAACTCCTTCAATATATCTTTAGACAGAAGTTAAATCTGCGACAGCGTCGATGGCTTGAGTTACTGAAAGACTACGACGTAGATATTTTATATCATCCAGAAAAGGCGAATGTGGTAGTCGATGCCCTCAGTCGAAGATCCATAGGTAGTTTATCCTATTTAGGTTTTTAGAAGCATGAGCTAGCACAAGATTTTCATCAGTTAGCTACCTTGGGAGTCAGATTGTTAGAGGCAGACGATAGTGGGGTCACATATCAGGACACAGCCGTATCATCCCAAGTTGTAGAGGTAAAAGCATGGCAACAGGAGGATCCTAGCTTAGAGCAGCTCAGAGCCAAAGCTCAGGATCAGCAGTCTTTAACATTTGATATAGCAGGAGATAGAGTCCTCAAATATAGCGGTCGGTTATTTGTTTGGATGTTGCAGGGCTTCGACTTCAGATTATGGAAGAGGTACATCATTCCCTTTATTCTATTCACCCTGGTTCGACAAAGAAGTACCATATATTAAGGAGATCTATTGGTGGCACGGGATGAAGAAGGACGTTGCTGAGTTTGTGGCAAAGTGTCCTAACTGCCAACAGGTGAAGGTTGAGCACCAAAAGCCCGTTGGGCTAGTCTAGGAGATAGCCATTCCTTTATGGAAGTGGGAAACAATTAATATGGATTTTATTACAGGGTTACCTCTATCACCTCGTAAGTTTGAATCTATTTGGGTAATTTTTGACAGACTAACAAAATCAACACACTTCTTACCAGTCAGGCTACTTTTAAAGCCAAAGACTACGTAAGGATCTATATAAGAGAGATTCTTAGGCTACACGGTGTCCCAGTATCTATTATCTCTGATAGAGGATCACAATTTACCGCTAACTTTTGGAAGTCCTTCCAGAAAGGACTGGGGACACAAGTTAATCTTAGTACAACCTTTCACCCTTAGACATATGGTCCGCATTATATTGTAATAAACTTTCCCTTTATAACACCGGTACTCGTACCATTCTCAACACATCACACACAAACAATTAATCACATTGCCTTTTATTACCCCTTTTCATCATTAGAATTAATCAAGGTGGACAAATCAACCTTCACCAAGTCCCATTACTCCCAAACACATACCACAAGGAAATACACGAATTTCATACACTTAACAAGGATTTAGAAATCCTTGCGTCAAATAATCGAACAATCACTCCGGGACTTGAGCTTTCCTTTTCGTTGTACTTCCAACTCAAAGCAATCTATTCACATTAATAATCATAATAAGATTTCGAAACTAACAACACCCACATTACTATAGGTCTAGCCTAGACCCAAAAACTCACTGATCAATTTATAATCAAGTTCTTAACTTTTGGTGCTAACTCTTTCAACTTTTTTTCCAAATTTTTAAGCATAGGATGATGTTCCAAACCCTTCAAATATCATAAATCTAATAATATTCATATATATAATATAATACATATAATATTTAATTACTTATCTCAATATATCAAAAAGTTATTTTGTAATTTGATAATAAAACAAGAACTACTAACTACGGTAATCTAACTGTTTATGAAAATCCATGGCGAGACCATATGAGGCAAAATCACCAAATTCCTAAAACTTTATCAGTTCAGAGCAATGATTACATTATGCCATTAGAATAAACACCTCAATCTTATCCATCATTATCCAATAATGGCCTAACTCTTGTCTCCTCAAATTGTCAAAATAACGTACTGCCAAATTCTAAATTTTTATTTCAACTTTGCCAAATTTCCCTTCCTAATTCAATTAAATTATATTTTAGTAATTTGCATTTTGTATTCTAACAATATGATTACAATTAATATGACAGTTTGAGATTTCCTTACCAGCACTGTATTAGCTAAGTTGGCTCCACACCTCCAGGTGAGTTTCTATTCTGCTCTTCTTTTCTTAATACTTAAGTATTAAAAACTGACAAGCCCTACTACTTATTTTAATATATATATAGGCCAAGAGACATAAGCTATTAAATAAATAATGGGTTTAGCTCATTAGCCATCAATTAAAATTAATTATTTAAAATAACCCATCAACTAAACAATCATAATTAACAAATAGCTCATAAATTTTCAAACCAACTTCACCGACTAATTCTAAATGACTTGGGACAACTATTGAGAGGGGTAAAATGGTAATTTTACGAAAATTTCCAAAAATGATCTTATGGGTCGTTACACATACAATAATAGTTATCACTCCAGCATCGTAATGGCACCTTATGAGGCTTCGTATGGGCGAAAATATAGATCCCCCATTGGATGGTTCGAGGTAGATAAGTCAGGGTTGATTGGACCCGACTTAGTATAGCAGACAGTGGAGTAGGTTAAGCTCATTCAGGAGAGGTTGCTAACAGCTCAAAGTCGACAGAAGTCATACTCAGATGTGTGACGAAGGGACTTAGAGTTTTATGTCGATGATGGGGTATTCTTAAAAGTCTCGCCTATGAAGGGTGTTATGAGATTTGAAAAAAAAGGCAAGCTTAGTCCAAGATTCATTAGGCCATACTGGATCCTTTAGAGGGTAGGAAGAGTGGCTTATGAATTAGAATTTCCTTCGGGGCTAGAATTTGTTCATCCAATTTTCCATATATCGATGCTACAAAAGTGCATAGGAGACCCTTCTCGGTTGTCCCAGTTGAGGATGTTCAGATTACAAAGGAGTTGTCCTACGAGGAAACTTCAGTTTCCATATTAGATAGACAGGAACGTAAATTGAGGACCAAAGAGGTAGCTTCGGTTAAAGTATTGTGGAGAAACAAGAATAGAGACGAGGTGACCTGGGAAGCTGAGGATGGCATGAGGTCCAAATATCCTCACTTGTTTCATACCCCAGGGTAATGGCATATCAGTTTATATTAGTGCAGTGAGATAAGATATCTATCTGATTTTTTATATTGTTGCTTATTATTATGGTTGTTGTCATTGTATTTTTTTCTCGCATTGTTACTGCGGAGCCATAGTGCTTAGCTATTTATGTCGTCCTGTGAGACGCCTAGTTTCGAATTTCTGCATTTCAGGTTCCTGGATAGTCACATTTACAAAGGATACTTTGTTTAAAATTTGGCAACTCCTGAGGACTTAACCGCGTGACTCAGATTTTTCATTCGAGAATGAATGTTTCTAAGGGGGGTAGGATGTAACACCCTGACTTTTTGAAACGTCTAAATTAAATTGTACCTTCGTGGAAAGACAAAGGCAGTGAGTAATAAATTAAGAATGACGTGGTATGTCATATTTTAAGTGTTCAAGGGTTGTATCTCAAGTTTTGAAGTTAGGTAGGTGGCAAAATAAAAGTTGACGTACGTTATCGTAAGTTCCTTCTTAAAGATTCCTCTAAAATTTGGGTCAAATGTCTAAGAGGTTTTCTCCCAATCTATAAAGATTTATGGGGCCTACGACCTACTAAATCGAACGTCTACAAGTCTAGTTTCCAACGCATCAAACAGTTCATTAATACAACTTCAGAATAGAGAGATATTCACATTTTTGTGAGACTGCGCAAGCAGGCACGTGAGGTGGGGCCCTAGGTCGATGGAACTTTATATATATCTTCTTCGACTTTTTCTTCATTTTTCTAGTGAAGAACCAGAAAACTTAAAGAAACCCATTTCTAGGATCAACCAAATTATAGATTTTCCCAACTTAAGTCCTTGACGAAAGTTGTTCTATGCGTTGAGCTCGTCGTCATGGTAAAATTTATTTTATAGATTTCATAGCATATCATACTTTGGTGTTGGGACAGCAAGGGTTTGGACATATTTGAAGATTTTGAGGTGTATTAGGAACTTAAGATCAAGGTAAGACCCTTCTTTCATCGACTCTAGCTTTGATAAGCCGCAAATAGTCATTTGCGACGGAAATACATATCTTTTATCAAATTATCGTGGTATCTTCTATTCTTGTGTGTTGATTATGGTCCTGCCTTGTTGTATTATCGAGAGGGGTTGTGAGTAAAAGTTGTTAGGCCATGTGAATTCAGCAAAAAAGGTATGTTAAGGATATTCCCTTCTTACGGCATGTTTCCTTAAAGATTAGGAGTAATGTAATTGGGTTGTTATCGTTGTTATACTTGTAGCCATTATTGTTGATTGTTGGCTGCTCGAGTGGATATAATCCTCCCTTGTTGGGATTCTTATTTAGTTAGTAGCGTCCCTATGTTGGACACGACTTAGAGGCTATTTGTATCAGTTGCTTATAACTAAATTCCTCACTTTAATCTATTGGATTGTTATTATTGCCCTTGGGGCTATTGTGGTTAGCTGCAGGAGTGTGATATATGCCTACAAGGGCTAAAATCTGCCTATGGGACTATATTGATGCCTACAAGGGCTATGAGTTGCCTACGGGGCTATATTGATGCCTAGAAGGGCTATGAGTTGCCTACGAGGATATATTGACACCTAGAAGGGCTATGAGGTCCCCACGAGGCTATATTGACACCTAAGAAGGCTATGTGCTGCCTATAGGGCCATGTTGTTACCTAAGAGAGCTATGAGTTGTCAATACATTATATTGATGCCTAAGAGAGCTATGTGCTGCCTACGGGGCTATAATATTGCCTAAGAGGGCTATGTGACTGCCTAAAGGGCAAGGGGACTACCGATAGGGGTATATAGACTAATTAGCACCTTCTGGGCTTATCGGGGCATGGGTAGGTGGTCTTGTGTGATGTTTTTACCTGCCGAGCTTATGGGGGCTTGGTTAGGTTGTTCTTTTATTATTTTTGATATGTTTAGACTTAGGAGCTAGTCAATACACTTATCATATCATTGATTTATTTATCAGATTACTCCCAGTATATTAGGATACATGCTCATTGTTTATTACCTTTCATACTCGGTACATTATTTCGTACTGATGCCCCATTGTCTGGGGGTACTGCATTCATACCTGCAGGTCCCGAAAGATGACCCAGTAGACATCCTCAGCAGCAGGATTGACTTCTATTCGGTTAGCTATCCCCTTTCCACCGAAGCTGCCAGAGGTTGGAGGTTTGTTTCTTTGTTGTTTATATTTTTATAGGTAAGCTAGGGCCCTGTCCCGCCAATCTTTAATACTCTTAGAGGCTTGCAGACTAGTGTGTGGGGTGTATAGCTACATTATGGACATGTTGGCCTAATTTGTTGATTTGCTGAAGCTTGTTAGTTGTTTGATGTATTGGCTTGATATATACCTATTTTCAGTTTCAGTATAGAGATCATGGCGGCCTCGACGGCCCAATTAGGACTTTTGTGCTAGTTGACTATTTCTATATATGAACTCTGGGAATAGCTATTTCTTTTATAGATGTGTTGACAGGGGCCTTGCCGGCCAAGGGCTTAATTTTAAGCCGAGATATACTTGTTTGTTTTCATGATTTAGTGTGGATGACATGCGCTAGTAGCAAATAGTTCAGCAGGGTCGGCTCAAGCTTGAGTTTTGGCTTTAGGATCCAGTTGCGCCCCTTGAGTTTGGGGCGTGACAATACCCAAACTCTATTTTAAGACAATTTTACAAAGGGTAGTTGCCTATTGTAGGAGTTCCTGACCTGAAAGGACACCAGCAAGCTGCTACTGATTGTGAACAAAGTCAAGGAGATGGAATCAACTCAATAGAATTAGGTTATTTTATGATCGCTGAAGTGATCGAACGAAATGTTGGATTGATTCAATACCGAATCCCAAATCTCCATGGACGACTAATGATAGGGGGTGCATTTTTAAGAAAGAAAGATAGTGGTAAAATAATGTTAATGAAGAACTGATGTCTCATGCCAACCCCATATGCAGGTTCTATTACACTGTTACATTCGGATAAAGTGACCGGTACTGGTAGAATAATTTTAATGTGGCTATACCACCTACTGATAAAGGGAAGACAGTATACCAAGCTTGTTCCAGCAACCAGGTTTGAGCTAGGAAGCCTCACTATCTGCATCAAAAGTTCTTATAGACAAAACTCGATGTTTCAAAGCAAACAGAATTGTCAGAATTGCATTCTGAGGCTGTCTGCCTATACTTTTGACCAAAGTCAACAATTTAAGTTTTAAAAGCTCTAAAATATAGACACTTTCACCAAATCAAAATGAATGATCTACTTACCGAATTGTCAATTGCAAGAATTTATAAATGACTTGGAATCACTATAGGAACACTCTAAGCGCTCAAAATAAAGCATAAATGGGAAAATGACTTGAATGTCATTACAAACATACACTTGGTTGTTTGCAAGTGTCTTTCAGACGCTCATCTCTTCGTGACCCACTTTATCAGAATAGTAGCATATGTTTGCAAGTGTCTTTGGGCCTTTCATATCTTCGTGTGCTGTTTTATAATAATAGTACCATATATCAAGTCTTACATAACATTCACCCATGTGACACTTTCCACCAGTTGATTCCTTTACCAAAATCTAGCACCTTTCACTTCGATTGGTTACCTGATGAGCTACTACCCATGAAAAATTCGCAATGATAAGCATGTAATAGTTACATAAGAAGGATATTATAGTCTATAATTTGTTTGATATTCTTTTGAAGTATTGAGATGTATTTCAGAATCTAGAAATAAATTATATGTTTTTTATACTTCTGTTACCAGGTTTTGGGAACTTTTTTTATGTTTTCTTATTCTTAGTGGCCTAACTTCCCTTGGAAGTCTTGTATGTGTTATTTCTTTTGGCTTACACACCATATTAGATTCTCGGGGTGTGTGCCCTCATGAACTTAGTGTTTGAATCATGACAAATTGGTATCAGAGCCAGGTTCACCGATTTCATAAATTAAAGAGTAAGGTGTCTAGTAGAGTCATGTGGATAGGTATGTAGACGTTTGTACTTATTTTTGAGAGGATACAAGATACCTAGTTATAGAAATTTATTTGCTTTGATTTCTTTCATGTGAATTAGTCATATCAAGTGTTTCATATCTATAATATATTCTCTCTGCGCAAATGGCAAGGACTAGAGCCAGTACCTCAGAGGGCGAGGATGTACCTGCTGCCCGATCCCCAGTTCGTGGGTGAGTTAGGAGAAGAAATAGAGTTAGGGTTCATGTTCGAGCGAGAGGGGAAACATTTGCTTCATGTCAAGCTAGGGAGGCATCACTTGAGCCCATATATGAGCATTATTAAGCAGTAAACTGAGGATGGGGGACCATCTCAGCCTCTTTTGGTTCCCGACAATGCTTTGATGCTTCCGGAGTTGATCGTTAGGTTATTGTCTTGTAGATAGTGCCCCTACTTTTGGTATTCGTATGTGTACTAATAACGCTCAAGTTACTCTGAAAAACAATGAGAAGAGTAAGCGATCATTAGCAATAAAATTACCCAACAAAAGAGTGGGGGTCGAATCCCACAAGGAGTGATATAATGTAATTAATTGAATTAAGAAATTAAGAATGCAAACCAATTCATTGTTGTAATTAGAACAAGTGAGTGGATGATTCCACCAAATTTACTAAAAGAGTTTTGCTACCAATTATCACAATTAAACTAAAAATAGTTATTAAAACAAGTAAGAGACAATTTAGGGGTGTGGCCATTGGTATTGATGTCAAATAAGGGTACAAAATCTTAATCAATAATTCTAGAAAAACATGGATAAGCTGTGTAATTTTCAATGACAAAAATCATCTTTTGATCTCAAAATATCATATCATAGAATCTCCTGTTTCATTATCATCTATGTGAATCACAAATCAACCCAATACCTTACTAAAATCTCTCTTTCAAGCAGATTTGACAACTAAAATTGAGCCACAATTTCTCTTTCGAGTAAACTATAGAAATCAAACTTAAATTACATGCATCAAGCCATTTACCCACTTCAATTGATATCTTTCGAGTATCAATTGAAGATGTAGACTAGGATTAAATTTGCAACCTTAACCCATAAATTAACCACATGCTAAATAACTCAAATCCAAGGATGAAAAACAATAAAACAGAGCAAGACACAAGACTCACTAAATTAAATTGACACCCAACCTCATAATCGCACCCTGAGATTTGGGGTTTTAGCTAAGCACCATAAAACAGATGAAAATTATACCAATTATGTTTTCAACTATTAATGTGTTGATGATAAACAATAATCTTCAACACATACTTCAATTTCCAATCCTTAATTTACAATTACAAGAGTGTTTGAAAACCCAAAAACTAAGTAGAGAGTCTATTTCTAAATATCCAAAAAGTGCAGTAGTCTAACAATGAATTATGGAAAATATTTATTTCTTTGATATCTGATACATTCTCTTTCTCTTGTGGGTTACTTATAGTTTACCCAAAATTTATTCTTGAATTTCATACACGGTGCACTCAGTGATGTTAGTTGAGCTCACTCTTATAATTCGGTAGATCGTTGTTTTCTCTTCATCTCGCCCTTCATTTGATTTAGGTTTCAGGTGTTTGAACCTCAGGGCTCTCAAGGTAGATTAGTGCATGCGGTTATTCAGGCTATTTATGGTGTTAGTAGAAGACCTAGTAAGATCGGTCAGGGTATGCATAGCAGAACTTCAGGTCTGGGAGGGCATGTAGACTTTTCTTTTTACTCTCAGCAAGGTTCAGGTGTTTCCAATACGTGTTTCTTTTACTATTTGGACAGGATCATAGGCTACTCATTCTATGCCACTTACAATGGCACGAGGTACTTCACGTAGTTCTAGAGGTGGTACCAAGGGTGGATCTTATGGATCTTGAGGTAGTGCTCTTGGTGGCTCTCAGACTAGTGGTGACCACAGATGATTCTATAATATACTAGGTGGATCTGAGGCGTAGGCCTCAAAGGTATTGTCCCACTCTGCCATCATTGTGTTGTACTATTATTTGATACTAAATCGACCTATTCTTATATGTCTACTTATTTTGTTGTGGGTATTGATCATGTGTGTGAGTCCCTTGTTGTGCCTATTAGTGTCTCTATTTGGTAGGTGATTCCTTAGTGGTGGGTCGGGTGTACAAGGACTGTGTAGTGACATTTTTTTATAGTGAGACTCAGGCAGACCAAATTTTACTTGATATGCTTGATTTTGATGTTATATTGGCTATAGATTGGTTATCCCACTATCATGCGATCTTAGATTTTTATGCAAAGAATGTGACTTTATCTTACCCTGGTTTACCTCAATTGGTGTGGAAGGGTACTCTGAGTTCATGTTCAAAGGGGCTGATATCTTTTCTTTTTGCCTGTCGTATGATGGAGAAGGAATGCTTATCTTATTTGGCCCATATTCATGATCTACCAAAGACTCATCTCCTTTGGCGACCATGAGAGTGGTGAGAGAGTTCATGGATGCATTTCCTACCGACTTGCCAAGTGTTCCTCAAGACCGTGATATTGATTTTGATATTGACTTGGAGCCAGGCACCAAGCCCATTTCCATTTCTCCTTACCAGATGGCTCTGGCGGAACTGGAAGAATTGAAGTATCAATTGGAGGACTTGTTGCATAAAGGTTTATTCGTCCTAGTGTATCACCGTAGGGGCACTGGTCTTAATTGTGAAAGATAAAGATGGTAGTATGAGGATGTGTATCGATTATCAGTAGTTGAACAAGGCTACAGTCAAGAATAATTATCCTCTTCCCCACATCAAATAACCTTCAGGGTGAGTTAGTGTTCTCCAAGAGTGACTTGAGGTCACGCTACCATCAGTTGAGAGTTTGGGATTCTAATATCCTGAAGGCTTCTTTCAAGACTCGTTATGGGAGTTATGAGTTTGTGGTAATGTCATTTGGACTGACTAATTCCCTGACCACTTTTATAGAGTTGATGAACCGGGTATTTCAACCTTATTTGGACTCATTCGTGATTGTATTTATTGATGATATCTTGGTTTATTCCAAGAATGAGGCTAATCATGTTCATTACTTAAGGACCGTACTTCAGAGTTTGAGAAAAGAGAAGTTATATGAAAAATTCTCCAAGTGCGAGTTTTGGCTTAAGTCCATGGTTTTCTTGGGTCATGTGGTGACCAAGGAAGGTATTATGGTTGATCAGGCTAAGGTTATGGCAGTTTGTGATTAGGCGAGACCTACTTCCCCTATTGAGATTCAGAGTTTCATAGGGTTAGAGGGTTATTATTGTCGGTTATTTTGGAGTTTCTTTTCTATCACAGCTCCGTTGACTAATTTGACTCTGAAGACTTTGGAATTTTGTGGACTGATAAGTGTGATGAGGGTTTTCAAAAGCTCAAGGAGTTATTGACCTCAGCACCTATCTAAGCATTATCCGAGGAGGGTGTGGCATTTGTGGTATTCTTCAATGCTTCGGGTGTTGGTCTATGTGGTGTATTAATGCAAAAAGAGAGAGCCACAACTTATGATTCTCAACAGCTGAACGTGCATGAGAAGAACTATATACCCTACTCATGATTTAGAGTTAACGGTAGTGGTCTTCGTCTTAAAGTTATGAAGACATTATCTCTATGGTGTGCATTGTGAAGTCTTTAGCGATCCGTGTAGCCTTAAATATTTCTTTTATCAGCCAAATCTAAACATGATGATGCATAGATGGTTGGAATTGTTGAAGGACTATGACATCACCATTTTTTATCATTCGGGCAACGCACATGTGGTACGGATGTTTTTAGTTGGAAGGCATGATGATGTTTTTAGTATGGGTAGCTTTGCCTTTCTTAAGGCGGAGTAGATACCTTTGGCTTAAGAGGTTCAGTCATTGGATTGACAAATGGTTTGACTCGATATTTTTTTACCTCACCGCATTTTAGCGTTCGTTAAGGCTAGGTCTACATTGATGGATCAGATTTGTGCCCACTAATTTAAGGATTACAAATTGAGAGCGATTTGGGACAAAGTGTTGAAAGGAGAAGCTAAGTGGCGTCTCTTGACCCAGAGGGAGTTTTTAGGATTTGTGGCCGCATTTGTGTTCCTAAAGTTGGTGGTTGGGTGCATATGATATTTGAGAAGGGTCATTGTTCCAAGTATTCTATTCACCCGGAGACAACCTAAATGTATCATGATTTGAAGCAACACTATTGGTAGTGCGACATGAAGAAAGACATTGTAGATTTTGTAGCCAAGTATTTGAATTGTTAACAACTGAAGTATGAGCATCAAAGACGGGGTGGTACGATGGAAGGAATGGATATCCCTAAGTGGAAGTGGGAGCGCATTATTATGGACTTTGTGACTGGATTACCCTTGACTTTTGGTAAGTTTGATTCTATTTGGGTTATTGTGGACCAGTTGACCAAGTCAACTCATTTCATCTTGGTGAAAAATAAATATAATGCGGAGCAGTTGTCTAGGATCTACATTCCGGAGATTATTCAATTTTAATGGAGATTTCTATTGTGTTTGATAGAGGTGTAGAGTTCACCTCTCATTTTCAGAGTTCTGTGCAGGAGCAAATAGGTACCAAGCTTGAGTTAAGTACCACTTCCATCCTCAACCTGATGGTAAGTATAAGCGAGCTATTATGTGCTTGAAGATATGCTTCGAACTTGCATCATGGAATTTGGTGGTCATTAGGAACAATACTTACCTCTTACAGAGTTTGCCTATAACAACAGTTATAATTCCATCATTTAGATGGCACTATTTAAGGATTTGTATGGGAGAATATGTGGATATCTTGTTGGATGGTTCGATTCATTTGGAGTATGACCTTGGGGCACTAATTTTTTGAGGGACTCCATGGATAGGGTGAAGTTGATTCTACAGCACCTTGTGACCGCACAGAGTAGGCAGAAGAGCTATGCAGATAGGTGTGTCCGATATGTGCCTTTTTCTATTGGTGAGTGGGTTTTTCTTAAGGTGTCACCCACTAAGGGTGTGATGAGGTTTGGAAAGAAAGGAAAGATCAGTCTGCGGTTCATTGGACCTTTTGAGATTTTGAAGAAGTACAGAGAGGTAGCCTATAGGTTGGCCTTGCCTCCGAGCCTTTCAGTTGTCCACCCCATGTTTCATGTCTTGATGCTTAAGCAATATCTTCATGATGATTCTCATGTGATTCAATGGGACTATGTTTCTTTGGATCAAAATTTGTCCTTTGAGGAGTTGATTGTTATATTGGATAGGAAGAGTAGAAAGTTGAGATGCAAGCATATCGACTAAAGTAAAGTGCAGTGGAGGCACCGACATATTGAGGAGGCGACATGGGAGGTGGAGTCTGACATACATTGTAGATACCCTCAGTTTTTCATTCCTTCAAGTACTTTATTTTACTTTTTGTTCGAGGACAAACACATATTTTAGTGGTGGATCTCATAATGTCCCATTTCTTATGAATTTGCTTTTAATTGTGAAATGATCATTTTGCCCTTCCCCTTAGCATTTTTATTCTTAGTTTGAGTTTTGGGAATGGTTACTGTGGTCCATGATGTGATCAGAAGTGATTTTGTCCCTTTTTAGTTGAATTGTGTTGGTATGGTTAACTTTGGTCAATATTTTGAGTTTCAAGCATCGGATGGGAATTATGTTAGTTCCATCGCATCTGGAACGTCAAGTTTGAGCAACCTAGGTGGTTGGTAAGGTTTTTGAGGCCTTCGGTTGAGTTTTGAGAGTTTGGATGAGAAGTTGGATTTTAAGCCTTAAGAGAGGTTCAGGAGGGAAATTCAATCATTTGAATTTTTTTTAGAAATCTGACGATTCTATTGAAACCAGAATGCCAAATTTATTGCGGTAGCATGTCCAGTTTATTTTAGCTGCCTGAATAATTTATGAGGGTATAGTCGGAGAGTTGAACATAGCCTTTTTCCTATTTTTGCTATCGGGTGCAAGGGAATCGCATTGCAGGTCCCCTAGCGCGTTCGTGGAGGGCCGACGTCTGATGCACCAAGTTCGCGAAGGGGTGGGGCGGATTTGCGAGTGAACAGTTATCTGTGATCGCGATATTGTTCTCGCTTTCGCGAACCTTTGGGAGCCAGTGGGCCACATTCGCGACATCCGGTATACATTCGCGGCATCCGGTCCACCTTCGTGGACCCCAATTTTTAAGATCTGGTAGTGAATTCAGGAATTCTATTCATTTTTCACATTCCACCATCTTCACTCGATTAAAACTTAGGAGAGATGATCTTGTGAACTTTGGTTGATTGAACTCGTATGGGTAAGCTTCTCCTATCAATTCCTTATCGATTTCTTCAATTTTTATATTCCCAAAACATCTTTAAATCATGATTTCAATGTGGATTTTGTGGGGTTTTCCCTAAGTTTGAAAATTGGTATTTTCATAAATTGGAACTCGATTCATGGTCGATTTTAATGGGTTGTTCAACCATGATTTCCTCTTTTCTTGTAGAACTTGTTTTTCAACTAAAAACTTATTTTACTCTTTCGATTTATGAAGTGATTTTTGGACTATTTTACCCACAGTTTCTAATCCAATCAATATGGGTATCATTGGACTCCTTTTGGTGAATTCATTTCATACTTGATAGTTAGGGATCATTTTAATTATTGTGTGGTTGAGTAAGTGCTCTAATAAAGTTGTTCGAGTGAAGTTCATCCTTTGAGGTGGTTTGGCTATCCCTCCTTTAGACTGAGATGAGTAATTAATCCTTCGTAGGAAGTTTACTGTGAAATGAGTTGTAGTATGAGTTTAGAGGTTGGTAAATGACGATTTTCTTGTTTAGTCCGTGTGATGCCTATTTGTGATGTTTTGTTTTTGTGGAGGCTCGTGTGATATCTTTAATTGTTGCTAAGAACCTGTGATATTTGAGTAATTTCCCGAATGTGGCCTATCTTTATATTTGACATTGAGATGCCTGAGTTAGGGGCTTGAGTTGACATCTGAATATTCTTAAAATGAAAGAAATGTTTTCTAAATGGTAAAGACTAATTTCAAATAGTTTCTTCTATTATCCCTGCCATCTGAGGACGTGTTTCATGACTTGTTGAGTTTGAGGACTTTATGCTATTCAAAATCCTTAATGAAGTGACTATGCCTTTGTGTTGTATGTGTTGTGATCCATTCATCCTCATTTAGCATATCATTGTTCACAGAAATATGAAAAAGTGGAGAAACACTGTTTTTGAGAAAGAAAATGAGACACCTTACTTATATCCTTGACCATGAGCTAGGTGGCAAGTTGATGAGATATTGAGATTGTGAGATTGGTATATGGGTTGCGAGTCCCTCATGGGTCTTTGTCTGAAAGCTAAAGATCGGCAAGGTGTATACGATAGGTTGTGCGACCACCTTAGTTCCACTACATCATTCCATCATTTCCTCATCTCATTGCATCGCATTGGTCATCTTGTTGTGTTGTGTAACTTTCTTATATGTTGATTTGAGTATTATATGTACCCTTGTGTGATTACTTTATTCGCGCGTTATTATATATATTAGAGGCACCAATGCTAGAGCGGGACTTTTCTGCATACAGGTGGAAGCGTTTATAGTTTATTTCTAGTTTGATTAGTTGCTTATGCTTAGTCGGTCTAACCTACTGAGTACAAGTGGATTGTACTCACCCCCTACTCTTTTTTTATCCTTTTGATAGGGTGATCTTCGTAGCGGTTGATTGGATTTAAGTCGCGTATGTGTTATTTCTTTCACCTTACACACCATTTTGGGGTTCTTGGGGTGTATTCTATCATGACCTCATCTTATGGTCGTGAAAATAATTGACACAGATTTGACATTTAACATCATCTCAGGGACCAAAATCTCATGTCCTCACCTTTGTGGCTTTTCTTTAAAATGCACACCCTGATTGGTCACCAGTTTCTATTAAATTCACGATAATGACTATATTATTTGATAAATTCAATCTTTAGCCCATCCTTGATTAAAGGGATCTGTCTGCTAATACTTTTTCTACAAGTGTCGGTTGATGAGTTTGAGATTTTGACTCAGTTGAGGCCTTTTAGTTCAACAAATAGCATCCTAAATGCTTATTTATGTCCTTATTTCATTAGGTTTTCATGTTTTGCAGCTATGAGAGCTAAATGACAAGGCAAGGATAAATCTATACAAAAAGAGGCTAAAATACTGAAAAGAATGAAAACTCCCAGCTGATGATCACCTAAGAAAGTTGGCAATCGCCCAACGTGACTGGACCTCGCCTAAAGTGACACTGTCTACTTCTAAAAATATTAAAGGCAGGTCGGCAAAGTAAAGTGCAAGTGGTGATTCGTCGAAATGGTTGGGCGAAGTCAAAATCCCCTCACCTAAAGTGACAAAAGGCTAGACCAAACTGAAGGCTAAAATGGGCAAAAAAAGGTAGTCATCGGTAACTCGCCAAACGTAAAAGACGGACTCAATCGAGTTTGCCAACTGAGGTTCAAACACCTGAAGCCTAAATCCAAGAAAATGTGAGCTGAATAACAAGACGGCGATCAAGTAGGCGAGCCCGACTAATGTCGCCGATAAGGCTGAGCATGGGATTTCATACTAACTTTTAAGGAAATTATAAATATCCCAAAGGAGAGAGAAAAAAATGTGGAATTACTATAAAACAGGCTTTTGAATATCTGAGTTGGGACTTTACCTTTTGAATATCTTCTTAGTTTTGGGGGTTTAAACAACTTTTTATTTGACAATTGAGGTTTAAATTCAAAGTGGGTTGCATATTATTGATGATTATCAACAATTTGATGGTTGAAAGCATAATTAGTATAATTTCTTTTACTTTTATGATGCTTGTCTAAGACTTCAATTCTAGGGGTATGATTTTGGAGTTGGGCGTTAACTAATTTACTTGGTCTAGTGTCTTGCTTTGTTTTTTTCTGCTAGTTATTTATGAATTTGAGCTATTTAGCATGTGTTCAATTTATGGGCTAAGATTGCAAACTTAGTATTAGCTTAGATCTTTGATTGATGCTTGAAAGAGCTTAATTGGAGTGAATAAATGGCTTAATACTTGCAAATTGGATTTGATTATTGTAGTTTGCTCGAAAGAGAAACTGTAGTTCATTTATAATTGCCAAATCTGCTCGAAAGAGAGATTTCTTAAGGTATTGGGTTGATTTGTATCTTCACATGGATGAGACCAAAAGGAGTTTCCGTGATATGACACGTTGAGATCGAAAGAAGATTTGTATCGTTATGATTATCCAGTCTATCCATGATTGTCTAGCATTGTTGAGCAAACCCTTGCATCTCCTATTTCACGTTGACACCGACTCCCACACCCCTAGATCGCCTTGTCCTTGTTTAAATCATGTTTAAGTTGAATCGTGATAATTGATTTCAAACTATTGTTTGAAATTTGGTGGAATCATCCACCCATTTGTCCTAATTGCTACAATAGATTAGTTTGCATCTTAATTTCCTTATTGAATTATTCACTAGCGATCGCTTACTCATTTAATTATTTTGTGAGTAATTTGAGCATTATCACCGCCCATGAAAATCCATATAAAACAAGTGGTCCGGGACTTATTTATGACACAACTGTTGGAAATCTTATGAACACTTCCTTTTGAGACAACAATAACTACATATAGTATCTATGTGGTCTTGGCTACATAGATAAACAAATTGGGCTCGTTGTGAAACAAACTATCAAATGCTAACTACAATCAAACATACCTTAGGCAGAGGTAAACTATCCTTTTTTCTCTATTATAATTGGACCACAATCGCAAAATCATACAAGAACAGTTACAAATATTGGTGATGCTAGCTAAACTTACACAAAATCATAGTTGTTGAGTCAGCCACACTTGTTTTCACCAATATGAAACAATAAGCAACTTAATCAATTTACTTTACCCAAATAGGTGGCATCACCGGCATTTTGTTCGAGGAGCTATATTATGGATCTCTAATCAGCATTTTGAAAGAAGCCCAAACTTTGTAAAATTGGATAAGGGGCTATCTTGATGTAAAATTGTAAACAAATCGAATTAAACCACATGAAGTTTCAAAAAGTGGTTGTATGTAAGATTTGACCCAATAGGCATGCTTAATTAGAACTAGGGGTGTTCACAAGTCGGTTAGGTTCGGTTATTTGGTTATTAATCATACACACAAATAAAAGAAACAATTCATTCAAAATGTGAAAAAAGTGACAACAATCCATTCAAAACGAAAAATAGTTAGAATGACTTAAATTACTGAACTTTCGATCACTAAATTTACTTTCAATAAAGCTTTAAAATTCACTATATTGGCCTAGAAGGAAGAGACAATAACATTTTCAGTCCCACAAAGAATTGTCATAGACATTCTTCATATACATGAAATCAATAAGATAAATATTTCATCTTGGGAATTTTTTCTTTCAAAAAGTAAATTATAAAGAAATTTTAATGAAAATATGTATAAGATCTTTAAAATTGTTTATAAAAATAATATATTAAGTATGTATATTAATAAAATATATGTATATAATTCATCGATTTGGTTCAGTTTTATTTCTTCTGATTTTTCGAATAAAATCATAACCAAACCAAATACTATCGATTTTCAAAAATCTAAAATCAAACCAAACCAAACCCAAAAAAAATCGGTTTGGTTTGATTTTTCAGTTTGGATCGGTTTTTATCCAAACCGTGAACACCCCTAATTAGAACTATGAGATGCAGGATAGTGGCCCCATTTGGACCACTAGTTATTTCCCGCAACTTTGGGCCTCTCAAGCTTTAACCCCAAAATCCTTAGGGGTCGTTGGGTTTGAAAACAAGTTATGATGGGATTAGTTATGATGGGATAAGTTATGATGGGATTAGTTATGATGGGATTAATTATGATGGGATAAGTTATGCTGAGGTTATTTTTTATTGAGTGTTTGGTTTGTTGTATTCAAAATAATATGTATTGCATAAATTTTAAAAACAAGTTGTTTGTTTACAAAATTACCCTTCACTTTATTTAGTTTTTTGTAGTTTCTTTGCAAGCTTTAATTATTCATTTAAAAATAAAATAAAATTTGCATCTTATTTAGTTTAAATATTTTTGTGTGTGCATTCCCACTATGGTACCGTATGTATTGAAAAATAAATTTTTTTCTTATTTAGCTTTAAAATAGAATTTTCATCTTTTGTTTGTTAAAGTAAAAGAGGATTTGTGAGAAATCAAAAAATATAAATAAACATAAGAATTAGTCAAATATACTCATAAATAAAAACTATATTTATATAGTGTAATTTTTAATAGAAACATATTAAAAATTATCATAAAAATAAGGAGTAGTGAATATTATTATACATGATATTAAAAATAATATTGGAGGGGGGGGGGATCGAGAGGACATGTGCTAATATTTTTGTTTAGTGAAAAACAAATTTATAATAAGATATGTACTATGATTTTGCATTACATAATATATATTTTTTAGTAATGAGTTTTTTTTTTTTTGTAAAAGAATTATCTAAGATTAAGGAGGTTGAAGACTTTCAAAAATAGTTATACATAAATGTGAAAAGTGAGGTATAAATAGAATATAAGTTATGATGGGATAAGTTATGTTGGAATAAGTAATGTTGAGATTAGTTATGATGGGATAAGTTGTGTTAAAATTATTTCTTATTGAGTGTTTGGCTTGTTGTATTAAAAACAATATATATTGCATAAATTTTAAGAACAAGTTGTTTGTTTACAAAATAACCCTTCCTTTTATTTAGTTATTAATATTTTCTTTGCAAATTTTAATTATTTATTTTTAAAAATAAAACTTTTATTTTATTTAGCTTAAATATTTTTGTTTATGCATTCTCATGGTAAGTACCATATGTATTTAAAAATAAAACTTTTTTCTTATTTAGCTTAAAAATAGAATTTCCCTCCTTAAGTTTTATTAAAGTGAAAGAAGATTTATGGGAAATCAAAATATAAATAAACATAAGAATTAGTCAAATAAATTCACAAATAAAAATTATATTTATATAGTGTAATTTTTTAATAGAAAAATATAAATAATTATCATAAAAATAAGAAGTAATGAATATTAGTATACATGATATTAAAAATAATGTAAATATACATAAATGTGAAAAATGATGTACAAAGGGTTTAAAGGGATATAATTGTCATTTTCCTATTCTATCCCGGGATAAATTATTCCGGGATTACTATACCACCAAATGGAAGGGATAACTTATCCCGGTACTAATTTCTAATCCTGAGATAAGTTATCCCATGCTTTCCAACCAAACAAGGAAATAAAGGGTACTAAAAATTTATCCCGAGATTAACTATCTCTATCCATCACACCAAACGATCCCTTAATGTTTTTAATGCTACCAGTTCATGTAGAGTTGTGGCATACACAATCCTGTCCAGAGTAGAGAAGTTCAACGGGATCCGCATTACCAGGCCCATTTATAAAATATCCAAACCCCTTTAATGCACCCACTTGGTTACAAGTCAACATTACATGGCTCAACAGTTAGTTATAACCATTTAATCACAATTAAATCTTAAACAAATTTTATTTTTTCTCAATCATATATATATATATATATATGAAAATGATGATGTGGCATGACTCAATGACCACCATTAGTATTTATCTATTTTATCAAATTTTTAAGCTTTTATCTTCTTCTTTTTTTTTAAAGCCACTTTTTGATGGCCTGGTAGCCATTTTATTTAATAAATTTAGCGAACAAAAGCCCAATCAAACATAACAAAAAAAAAATAAAAAAAAATGGAAAGAAGCCTATCTCCGTCGAGCTGCCGATTTCCCTCCTATCCTAATGACAAAACCAGATTCAGAGGTTGTTTCTCTTAAGAAGAAAACGTACGATTGTAGTCACGAAGGGTTTCCACCACGTTTTCATGTTCCAATTGAACACTGTCCAACTTCTCGCTCCCACCGGTCGGCTGATGGAAATAGACTGACTATCAGAGATATTCGTGTTACTTCGTCTGCACTTGTGCTTTCTCATTGTTAATTATGCATTTGCCTCTTCTTGGTAGTTCTGTGAATGTTCTGAAAGTGTGCATACCTTCTTGATTCATAGCTAGATTTGCTAAATAATCCGCCATTCGGTTACCTTCTCTGTAAATGTGCTTAATTGTAACCTGTTGTTGTTGTACCTCTCTTATTATAACATTCATCATCTCCGTTATCTCATTTTTTCTAAATCAAAAATAAAATATATTCATGATAAGAAAACACATTAAACCCCTACAGGATTTAAAGAGACGTTCTAATTTCACTAAATTACTTCAGCCTTGCATTTATCTTCTTTTAGTACGTTTCTTTGACCTTTTTGTCTTTCTTTTGATAACAAATTTAATAGGATTACTTAAAGAAATAACATTTATTTATGCATTTATATGAATCATTGTAACTTCTTTCATCACTTTACCATACTATAAATGAATGAATTAAATAGTTTTTGCAAACAAAATGTGCATGCCTTCTCTCAAGAACACACAGCTACATATGTTCGATAATGTTTGCATATGAAATTATATACACATGCATACAATGATGCAGAATATGGAGTGAATGTATGTATTTTGTTGTTTGCTTTATTTTCTATTTTCTATTTTAATATCTTTTCCTTTTCGTGTTTCATTTTTATTCGTGGTGATATTACTAATACATGAAGATGGTAGTTAATTTTATGGATGATGTGAGTTTATTTTTTGCTTTGTATTTTAGGAAATTATAGATTTATTCATTACATTGCAAATCTTATTTTAACTAAATTTCCATTTTTAAGATATACCAGGAATGGTCAAAATTTGGTGAAGTTTCTAATTATTAGATTATTTCCGTTTATTTTCAAGTTTTGAATATATGTTTCTTTGGTACTACAGTTCTGATCCATTGAATTCAGATGAAACTTCCACTCAATCTCAAAATTCACCCCATAAGAATCAAATAGAATTTAGCAAAACAATCAATTAAATGTTTACCGTTACTATTAATAGTGGACAAAGAGACGTTGAAGTTATCATGAAAAACTTTAATCCTTAGACAGTTAAATTTGTATTTGAAATGTATAGTCTCGAAATGACTATTATGAAATCCAATTGATAATCTACTACCTAAATAGCAATTAATGTTTGGCTATATATATAATTAAAAAATATGAAGACCTATACATTACGTATATAAGCAACAAACCAAAAAATACAAAAGCAACCATTTCACATATAATGTTATTCTTTTATCTTCTTTACGTATATGTCTTTTTTTAATATAACACACAAAGTATCTCGAGTCTCCATCATATAATGAAACTTAATCGCATATATTCAACTAATGTGAGGCTTCAATATTAAACAATAATTTATTGTCAAATTTATATACAATAATAAAATTAGAAATATAAAAAAATGTTACGATATCTCTCTTTAGTGAAATGCAATTATTATTTTTCTCCTGGGGTTTCTCATTTTCATTTTCCCCGGTTTATGTGCTCTATTCAAATACTAAAAAAAAAACACTCATCTAATCCTCTTAATTATATTAAAGCAATGTTAAGAAACTAAAAGGTCATTTCTTTAAAAAATTTAAATGTAAAATTTAACGGTCTTTATTTTCATTATTCTTGCAACCTTTTATCATCATAACACCTAAAATAATTAATGTCATATTCATGACATTATTTGTTATTTCATACTGTAGTCCTATGCTATTGAATGGTGATTGACTTATGGGAGTAGATGTCGATCAGAGCTCGGAATATTATATATTTATTTTATTTTATTTTTTTAATGATTATAATTTTAAAAATGATGCCGTATTTTTTTTTTTTTTGTATGCTCTCTCTATAATTACTCTTCATTTTATATTTTATATGAATTTTTTATTATCGTAAGTCTATAATTTCTTTTCTTTCAAAATATAACTTATGATTTTGTTGAAAGTTTACTAACAAACCAAATATTATAGAGAGATAGAGAGAGAGAGAAACATATAGTAATATTTAATTTTAAAAGATGATATCTTATCATCTTTTATTTCGCGCGGATAAGTTCACTAGTGTTGAGATAAGAGTAAAGCACGTAGAGCCTTTTAAAACACATAAATTCAGTTCCAAAGAAGAAAGATAAGAACACACCGAAATATCTGTCAATTTATATTAATTGTGTTTGATTCACAATTTTTTTTCAATAAACCCTCTTGAATCTATTTGAAACAAATAAATTTATAATCAAAATCACAGCGCTCATAAATGTATTTAACAATTGACCAATTCATTTTTATAGATCATAATATTGTTTAAGAAAGTTTTAGAGAGATATCTCTGGTTTTGGTAGGATCAAACAATTTGAGTCGGAAAGAAACAATAAAATTAACGTTTTAGAATTTTGTTCCCTACTCTATTCTTTAATGTTATAGTTTCTTAATTCTAGGGTTATGGAGCTACATGAATGTTAATGTTTTGAATTTTGAATTTAGAAATGCTCTTGTCATCGATTAAACTCTTAAGATTTGCCTACTCTTTCTTGTACAACTATTGATTTAAATTACCATTTTTATATTCTTACAGTGGTTTAGTTAATCAACAATCACTCTTGGAAAATTACTTTATTAAAAATTTGGTGTTCGTTTAATTTTGATAACAGTTAATTACAAGTCTTTGTAGGTTTGATACTATATTTTTATCATTTTATTAGTTGACAGCCAGATATACTTGTGTGTGTGTTTGGGAGAAGCAAAATTTAAAGAGAAGAGAATATTGGGTTATAAAGTATAAAAAGTGTGTAAGTACATAGAAAAGTGTAAGTCACTATCATATAGGTATTCACTTGTTCCCTAGCCAATATTACCAATCCGTTAAAGTTTTATTAAATTTTATTTGAACATATCTAATTAGTAGAGATGTACATAATGAAAAAGTTTGTCATTCTTTATGCACAAATGTGAATCCATTTGTATGTGTGAGATATGCTTTTTTATGTTAATTAAGCCCTTAATTTACATTTAAGTCTTTGATTTGAGTGTGTAAATTATCTCTTCTTCTGAGGAAACTTGTTTTATGATTGATAGGTAATATGATTAGTTTATTTGCCATAATAGGTTAGTGGGATTAATTTTATGAGTCACTTTGTCTCTTAAGTTAGAAAATTAAAAGTTTATTGCTTACTTGAGGATACTTGTATATCTTGCATGATGATCAAAAGTTGTATATTTGATGTTTTGATTTGTTGTAGAACCCTGTTATTGATGTCAGCCTGTGTCATGGGTGTTAGGATGATTTAGAGTGCTACCTTTAGTGATTGTGAGTCAAGAGTGAAGGAGATTGCTTAAGGGAAAGCAAAGATTCAATTGTGGGATTGTAATCGATGGCTAAAAGTACATATTTTAGCTATATTTTATCTCACTTAATTCGTAGTATTTGTGTTTTTTCTATGTAAGAGGTGATTTGATGAAAAGGTGATAATTCGATACAAGAAAAGATAAAATATAGCTTTCAAATATGAGAAGACGTCAATATCAAATATTCGGATCGAGTGGAGAATTCAAGTGTCAACTTTGCATGAAAAAAGTTGGAAAAATAATGTATCATAGGAAATGCCTTGGGGCGATGATCAACCTTCTAACCCTTGTGTCACACTTGGAGAAATATATGTAAAACTTTCAAGTTATTACTCTAAAGTTTTGACTTTGTGCCCAGAGTGACATTGTACCCCTTGTTGTGCGCTAGCGCTTTTTTTGCTCAATTTAGGTTAGTATTGGACTAGATGAAGTATTTTTGCCCAATGTCAATTCTACATACTGTACACACTTTTGAGATATTTTTACACACGATTCAAACTTTGGAGAGAACAACATCACAAGGAGGCCAAATGTAAATGTAATGACCTTCAGGCAGGGCTGTCTTTAACCCCCTAGGCCACTAAAGTCATCGTTTGGGGCCTCGAATTTTTGGGGGGCCCATTTTTTAAAAAAAAGTACTAATATTTTAAAAATAAAATTATATATATTTCTAAATTTCTTTAAAAAAAAATAATAGGTGAGAAGTAATTATTCAAAGCGGTTAATTTCCACTTTCCTAAGAGAATGGAATAATTTTTGGGAATTATTTTCTTATGCGGGAAAATTGTACTTCCTTGTTTATTTCCTAATAATATGATTATTTACCATTTTATTCTCTATTTTATTATTTTTATTTTTAATATTGAACTCTCTCCTAAAAACTTATTGAGTTACGGTTGGTTACAAACTTATAAAAAAATAAAATTTGCTTTTTTAGTGTCTTCTTCAAAATTTCAAGTGCAACAATCATTATGTTGAAGGAACGCAACATTATTTCAATGTTCTTACATCAAATTATCAAATTCTTGAGCCGGGTGTTATTATTCTAACTTTTTATAGTTTTTCGTGAAAATTTGTAATTGTTGATATTCTTAGTTCATAAGTATATATATTCTTAGTTCAATAAGTATATGTATTCTTGTTTTAGTAATTAGTAGAACTTATTGAATTTAAATGTCAAATAGAAAATACGATTTTCATCTAACATAAAAGAGAAACAAAAAACTTGAAGAATTAAATAAAATCCCAAAATGAGCACTTGGTAGATAACAAATAATAAATCTTGAATAAAAAAATATGGGGCATGTTCTTGAAATGAACAAATCACTAATAGAGTTGAGTTAGATGATAATAACATTAAAGAAGAAAATCTAGAAGAAGTTGGTGAAAAATGTGGCATAGTTCATGATAATCAAAAACTCCTAAATAATTTAAATTGTTGCATCCCTAAAAATAAATACGAAAATCTTTTTTTTATGTAAAAAAATAAATATATATTAAGGCCCCTCACTAAAGTTTGACTTTAGGCCCTCAATCTTATTGAATCGGCCCTGCCTCCAGGTCATTTTTGTATTTATGTCTCTTGTTAGTCGGTTAGAGCTTTCTTGTAGTGACCCCAAGTCCTTTATGATTTGATGAGACTAAGAGTTCGGTCACATGATCGTTCGTTTAGTTTTTATGCAAGTTTTAGCGTTTTGGAGCTTTGGAACCTTGAATGGTCATTTTTATCAAAAGTTCATGAAGATGACTTCATAATCTAATTTTGACAATTCCATCAGCCTCGAAAGGATCATTTTAGGCTAGTAGCATAATTGGCACGACTCTCGAGGATCTCAATGTAAGTCAGTGTGATTAGGCATATTAATTTTCAAGTTAAGGCCTAAGTTTGACTTTAATCAACATTATGAGTAAACAAGCTCGAATGAGAATTCTGTCAAAGTGATTAGCTCCTTTATGTTGAGTTTGGTCTGGAACGACCCTTCGTTTAGGTCCCGAGGCTTCCAAGCTAATTTCGATCTCCCTTGAGGATTTTGGCTTAAAATAAAACTTGGGTGTGGGACCCAATTTTCATCGAAACGACCACATATGGAAGTTTTTATGGTTCCATTAAGTCCAGAATGTCGAATTCAATGGGGTAACATATTTCATTTGCGTGCACGGGGTTCCGAATGAAGCCTGGGCACCTCATTGGAGTTTTTGGTGCCTTAGCACATCAGCTGCTAGTTGGTGCAGCTTAGGGACTGCCCCACATTTGAGCGCCTAGGGCCACGTTCGTGGAAGGCAGGCACCGTGGCGGTCACGTTTGCAGGCGAAATTAGTCCTGGCCTGCACATTCGCGCAAGGCTGTCGCGTTTGTGATGCTTAGCTGGTCTGCCCGTCGCATTCGTGCAGTCCCTCCACGTTCGCGAGGGCTAGCCATCTGACCTTTATATTAAGACCAATGTCGCAACCAGCCTTGATTCCAAAGAGTAATTTGGCAATTTCTCCTTTATTCGAGCTCCAATTTTGTCCATTCGAAGTCTTGTGTGTTCTTTGGAAGTGTGGTGGGAGTGATTGGATTGTGTTGGGGAACCTCTATTTCAGGTGAACTTGAGCATGAAGTTTATGCCTTAGCTTGGTGTTTCTGTTGATTTTGCATGTTTTTTGTGTTGGCTATTTTAGGCTTTGGATTGTGTTGAATTTTGGAACACAAGTTTGAGGCATAGTTTAGGACCTCTTGATGGAATCAATTTCAAAATTTCTAGCACGGATCCCACAATTTCCATTTGACTCTAAAATTGGTTTGTTTCATTTTTTATGCGATTTTAGTGTCTGAACGACCGTACTAACGTTGTCATCCTATTTTTGATAGTGTGGTAGTATTTAGAGGTCATTCGAAAAGGAAAAGCTCCAGCCTTGTGATTTGAAGTGTGTGTGGTCGGCCTCCAGGTAGGCTACTACTTGCTTTCTAATTAGATATATCCTTAATGTATAAATTCATGCTGTTTCGTGTGAATAGGGGACGGGTACCTATTTATTCCTACTTTTATTTATAGAAACCATATTTTAGGATTTATCGATACTGGTTTAAAGGTAGTGCCATATCAGGTGGGGTTATATGTGTGATGCTGCATATTGTGTGATTTACATGCATTGTTGCTTGTCTTCTGAAGCATGTTAGGCCTTAGTCTAGGTTAGACTAGTGTTGCCTTACACCCGCGAGCCTTTTAGCTTTGGTATGTTTTCGACATCATTTCGGATGAACTAGATCCTTGTAGACCGGAAAATAGTTGATAGTATGAGCCTTAGTTTAGGCGTTTGTGCAACTTGTAGATCTTCTTCTTTCTTTTTCTATCTCTACAGCTCTGAGAAGTTATCAGAGGGGTGTAGCGTAGCGACAACTTGAGATTGGGTTGTTCTTGCCTTGGAGCCTCATGTGGATGCTTATGGGTAGACGTCGTTCCACGATAACTTACTATTGATACTGAAATCCTCTTCGAAGTCGATTGGCTAGTTTGTCACTCTTGCTAGTTGGGTTGCGAGTTGACTGGACACTATGATTATTTCTGGTTTGAGGCTAATGTTCACGGTTCGAGGTTGTTATCTCCAATCCAAGGTTGATGTTCACAGTTCGAGGTCGTATTCCCAGTCCGAGGTTGATGTTTTACGGTTCGAGGCCATCACCTCTAGTTACAGGCTATCACTAGGGGTTCGAGGCCTAGCGTACACTTGTTGGATCAGGTATGGAGGCACTTCTTTCTTGAAGACTTAGTTATTATGTGTACTTGTCGGGCTTATGGGGTCTATTTGGGTTTTATTTAAATGTGTGCATTCATGTATACCATCTGCTTATGGGGTCCAGTTAGGTTTAGTTTAGTTGTACTTAGATTTATTTTCGGTATGTTCGCGTGCTTTCCTTACATATAAGTTTTGACCTCTATTTATGTCTAGATTCTATTCTTTCAAATTATTTTTATCTTTCTTGCTCAGTCAACCTATGATGTCAACCGAGTACCTTTGTTTTGGTACTTATGATATACTCTGCATCTTTTTCATGATGTGGGTCCTAGTACCAGCTACTGTTTGTGTCATCTTTTGCAACTGTGGATATCATAGACGAGGGTGAGCACTTGGAGTCCTGGATCAACTTGTCTGCATCTGTATATATTTTAGCTAGTTTTTTACCTTTGAAAAGGCTTGTTGTGGTCCAGTTTTGGGAGGGTTCCTATTGTGTATAGTTTTGGTTTGTTCATGTTTCTCTCTTTTCTTGTTGTTAGTATATTTTCTGTTTGATATTACCCTTATAATCATTACTTATCATTCTGGGTACGGGTCGGCTTACTAACTGGTGAGTTATAGTAGGCGTCATCAGGACTTGGGAAGTCGAGTCATGGCAAGTTGGTATCAGAGCTAGGTTCACCGATCTCACTTGTACAGAGCTAACGCCTAATAGAGTCCTACGAATCGGTGTGGAGACATTTGTGTCCTATCTTTGAGAAGCTACAGGGTGTCTTTGGGAATTCTTCTCTTTTGTATCGCTTTCGTGCATTGTGTGTTTTGGTTTCATGCAGTCTCTTGGGGGTAATAGGACCTTAGTTTAGTTAAGATGTGTCTTTGAGATTTCGGTCATAGTCTAGGGGTACTTGTGCCTTCTCCCATTAAACTTTACCAAGTCCACGCACGTTACATCACTATTCTTTAAATATAATACTCTCTATTTCAAAATAAGTGAATTGTTCAATTTATATCCTAAACTTTTTTTCTTAATAGATATATATTATCTCGACAGTTCACTTATTTTGAAATGGAAGGATTACTATTTAAAGAATTAGTTGTAAAAGTAACTATAGTTAGGTGGAAAGGGGCAATCCAGTGGGGAGGAAGATGGCGAAGTGGAAAATCGCCTTTATTCTATTTGATGAGAATGGCATTTATTCCAAAATCTTTTTCCATGAAAATCCCCTAACATACCAGACAATTAAAAGTTTCGAAAGATTTGTTTTTACTCTATTATAAATTTGATTTTACTTTTATGTTTTTTATAAAAGATTTTTATTTTTATACATAAAAATCTAAAAACATTATTTTTTTTCTAGCATTTTGCAAATAGCCACAAAAAATCATTTCATGAGGTTAGAGTCATAATCTATACATATATTTTATTTCTCATTTTATTAGATAGAATAATATTATACTAAGTAATATAGACGGTACAAGTAAAACTACTTATCATATCCGGAAAATAAAAATAAAAAGCTACTTATCATATGTTAGATTCCCTAAATAAGTCTTGATTTAGATAATTTTCCCCTTTTTTTAACACTCTCCACAAGATAGAGGATTAATTATCAAAGTGCATGGTAACTCAAAAATATTTGATTATTAGTACACAATAAAAAAATCAGAATGAAGCATCTAATGCGTTCACACTAAACTTTGTTTGCCAAATACAATTCGTCAAGTTTGAAGCACAAACTTTTAAATCCAATCAAGAAGAAGAGAGAAAACTTGTGTCAAAATTACAACACATAAAAGCAGAAATAAAAAAAATAGGAAAGAGTCGCTATTGTGGGGAAGATTCACCAACTTTTCTCCACATTTGGAAATTTAGGTCCATAAACGCAACGTGGAAAATAACTATTAGGGTTGACAAATGGACTAATAGAGTTGGATTGATAAACATTGAGTCAAAGTGAAAATAGATAAAACAATTGATTTATTCATATTTGATATAAATAAAAATTGGTAAATCTAATGAATAATATGGATATCTATATTATCCTTATGTCTATGAGCAAGCTATATATTGTCCTAGGAGCGAGGCTGAAATATTGGAGAATTATATTGTTTTATCTAAGTGAGTTGTTAAGTCATCCCTTCTTGTTAGTAGCTTTAACGAAAATGTTATTTGAAAATGATTTTAGAACTAAACCTTGAACTCTATTATTTTGGTGATATATGTGTCAAAGAACCTTGTTTCTATGAAGGATCATACTATTACCAACTTGGAGTCATTTATAATACATCAAGTTAAGCTTGTCAGGATCCTTTTGAATTCCTAAATGATTAATTTGCTAAGTTGAAGTCGAGTCAAGACGAGTCCATTATGAGTTTTATAGGTATAAATGATCGTATGAAAGTTAAATGAAGTTACGAGTAGATTTTAAGCACGAAGGAGCCAACATTGACTAAGTTTTTGTTATGCCATATTATGCATTCACAGTTCGATATGATATGTTATCTGCATCTGCTCTCGAGCTATAATTGATAGGCAGTGAGGCGCCGCTTATTATCCCATACATATGTATAGTACTGAGAATATGTCTCAGGATATTGCAGAAATAAAACAGTTAGCTATTTTTTGGGTTTTTATATTATGTTATTAGAGTCCTATTTGACTTATATTTAGGAGTTAGTTCTTTTTATTTGTTATTTGAATTAAACTAATAAGTTAGTAACGTATTTTTCTATTTTCAGTTAGGAATTATATCTATAAATGCACGTCTCTGGATTATTAATAAAATAATTCCCTTTGATAATACTGCAGTATTTTTTAACTCAAAGTCTTTCTCTGTTATTTTCTTAATTTCTTTATTGAAAAAAACCAACAATTTGTATCTAGAGCCTTCTTCTTGAGGGACCTGTGAGTGGAAAAATGGATTCTGAAAATAGTCTTTCACGAATGGCTCATCCTATATTTGATGGTGAGAATCAACTACGGATTGTGAGAATGGAAACTTACTTGGAGGATCTTGAAGAAACAGTTGCCCAAGTTACTACTGAAGAAACAGTTGCCCAAGTCACTACTGAAGAAAAAGAAGACCACTTATTTTGTGGCAACTTGTTTTTCAACAAAAAATCTAATTTTTGGATGATTGATAGTGGTTGTACAAAATATGACATATGAAAGAAATATTTTTAAAGAGTTCATTCCTATGAAAAATAAGAAAGTCAGTATTGAGAATGGTGATTGTATTCCTGCAAAAGGAAAATGGTCTGTTTCAATTAAAACAAATTCAGGTACAAAAATATTTTCAGATGTTCTTTATGTGCCTAATATTGATAAAAGTTTGTTTAGTGTTGGTCAGTTAATATAAAAAGGATTTAAATTATTATTTGGAGACAAATATTGTCGAATCTTTGATTCTACTAAGTAAGAGATTTTACAAGTTGAAATGAGACGTAAGAGCTTCTCATTTAATCCAACAGAAGATGCACACAAGCCTTGCAAGAGAAATGATGAATTGACAGATTTGTTCACAAGGTCAATTTTAGATGAGACTACAATCTACAATTCCTGATCCAAGGAGGAGTGTTGAGAATATGTCTCGGGATATTGCAGAAATAAAATAATTAGCTATTTTTAGGATTTTTAAATTATGTTATTAGTCCTATTTGACTTATATTTAGGAGTTAATTCTTTTTATTTGTTATTTGAATTAAACTGATAAGTTAGTAACGTATTTTTCTATTTTCAGTTAGGAATTATATCTATAAATGCAAGTCTCTGGATTATTAATAAAATAATTCCCTTTGATAATACTGCAGTATTTTTTAACTCAAAGTTTTTCTCTTTATTTTCTTAATTTCTTTATTAAAAAAACCAACATATAGGACACATATGGCTACAAGTTGGCAAATATGATGTTGGGCAGCTACCGAAAGACACCATCATTGCTAGCATTTGGTGGGGTATTGTAACATCTCACACCTAGAAACGACTATAAAGAATTTAAAATATGAAAATATTGATTTTTTGGAAAGAATAAGGAAATCTAGAAAGTTTCTAAGTTAAAGAAAGTGAGTTTTTGGCCATTTTCAAACGGCCATAACTCCTAGATCAGAATGAGTTAGGAGCAGATCTTGATATGGTTGGAAATACCTTGGAGAGATCTTTCCAACGCCACCGAGATTTCACAATTTCGACATCATATGAGTGAGATATGCCTTTCGGGAGTTGGGCTGTTGAATTGAGGAAAGTCCCAATCCGGATTTAAGGAAGGGCAAAGTAGTCTTTTCTCTAATTAATTTCCAAATTCGTTTTAGGGATTTATTTGGGGTAAAAGCTTATTTTGGTCAGATTAGAATAATTAAATTCACACTTAGGTCTTGGAGAAAAGAGAAAGGAAGAAAGAACGGGAGAAGAAAGCAAGAATTCGCCTAGATCATCCAAGCTTGCGAGTGGAATTCGTCGGGGGTGATCCCTATTAAGGTATGAGAGATTTCTTTCGTGTTGGGTTAGTTCACCCACACACTAACTTGTTTCAATTCAGCAATTTGGAGTTGTTACAATGTTAAGAAAGCGAAGTTATTGAAGAACATTGTTGAATTCTTGTGGGTTGATTGTTGAGTGCCTAGTGTTGATTTGATTCGCGTTTCCGGGTTGTTTTTAGAGTTAAATCTATCATGTATTGTGGGTATAATTTATCCAAAGTGTTTGGGGAAAGGACCATTGAGGTTTAGAGGGTTTAGAGATGAAAAACGAAGAAGAAAATCGGGGATTTTCTAGGCAAAGGCTTGGGGCGTCGCGCCTGCCAGAGCGCCACAAAAGTTCCCCTGAACTTTGGCCTCTGGCACGTCGCGCCAGCCAGAGTCCTCTGAAATTTGAGGGCTGGCGCCCCGCGCCTCTCAGAGCGTCAGGGACACCAGTTCTCCTCATTCGTTCCCCACATTTTCGTACTAGTTTCTAAGCGATGTACCTACGTTTTCTAGTCGATTCCAACACTCTAAGGTACATCTAAATATCATGAAATCATCCATAAACTGAGATCATGAAACTTGAATCCAAAATCCAATTCAAGGAAAGTTAAGATCAAAGTCAAAGAAGTTAAGAGTCAAGTCTAGAAGTTAAAAAGCAAGTCAAAGCAAAGTTCTTAAAGTTTTCAAGAGTCTTTATTAAACGTTTTAACTTCGTTTTAAGGCTCAAGTTTCAAGTTAAGTAAAGAGTAAAGAGTTGAGTTCATTTCTCAAAAAGCTATTAGGGAACTAAGTATTCCCAAAGAGTTTATAAATGTTTTCACATTTGAGCAAGAAAGGGAACATCGATTCCAAGAGAGCTTTTAAGCTAAGTTTTGAGTAATTATCTCAATTCAAAGAAAGAGTTTTGTTTTTACAAACATATGAGCTAAAGTATATTTTGGGAGTAGTATTGAGCACCGATATGGGAATTCGAATTCATATTAACTCAAGTCTCCATAAACCATGTAGCCATCATGGGGTAGTAAATGGTCATACTTTTTAGATGACTCCTTAAGATGCTTTTAGCATAGACTAGTGGATCCACTAAGTTAAGCGTTCTATATGATGGCAAAGTATAAGACAGTTCTGGCAGCGTGGGCAAGACGCTGTATCACCACTTAGGCTCATAGTGGTGGTTGTCGGTTAGAGAATCTCCCACAAAAATTATATTACTTTTATATTTAAGTAAAATTGAGTTTGTTATTGCTTTATATTTAATGAACTAAGTTGTTTAAATAGTTTTACAAGCTTTATATATATTGTATGTGTCTTATTGCTTTATATTGAGTTCAGTTATTCATGAGTTGAACAGAACCAAGGTAAGTGTTCATTTGTACTCCCTTTCAAGCTTAAGTTGTTTTTGTTAGCATTCCAACTCGCATACTCGTACATTCAATGTACTGATGCCAGTTGGCCTGCATCTTATTATGATGCAGACGCAGGTAACCAGGATCAGCATCCAGCGCGCCGTTGATCCAGTTAAGCACTCCAGAGTCAGTGGTGAGCCTCCTTGCATTTCAGAGGACTCTTTTATTTCGCTTTCCTAGTTTTCCTTTATTAGGATGTTGTGGGGTCTGTCCCAATATCCGTCTCAGTATTATAGAGGCTTCATAGACAACCAGACAGTTGGTATTGAGTCTCTCACCTATGTATTTATAGATACTTTGTTTTGAGACATAAGTTGTCATTTTGGCTAAGATGTTATCATTTAAACTATTGCATTGAGTTTATTCTTATGAGTTAAGTCTTCCGCT
>JAJOOS010011468.1:0-48870 GCA_029582725.1 Solanum chiquidenum | reverse complement strand
ACATTAAGCATAAGAGCACTCAAAGAATTATCATCTTGTAAAGAAATCTGTAAATTAGGATACACATTAAAATAAACAGGTCCATAAGCCAGACTAGTTTGAATGGTTCCTATTAGAGATTTTTTCCAGTTATAATTTCTACCATCACGGAGGGCTGCTATAAAACTCTCAGGAAGACCACGTAAAGTGAGGGGTTTAAAAGCCACCTGAACTAAACCAATATGCATAAATCTATAAATATCCCTATAAGGGGCTAAATCATTTTCAGATAATAATCTAAAGGTCTCATTTTCACTATCAATGGTGATAGTTTCTTCAGTAGTTTTAACTACCTGTTTAAGACCTAATTTCTCAAACGTACCCATCTGATATATGATTCTGAGTGCAATCTTAGAAATAGTCCATTTATTAAGCAGATCTAGGTGTTGGGGTATATTATACTCCTCTTTCTTACTGTTTTTAATAGTACATTTCTTTTTAATGATATTCATTAAAAATATAATGTGTAGAACTATAACACCTATAATTACTATAATACTGGCTTTGATACCATGTAAGACAAATAGATTATAACAAAGAAATTATAAAATATAAATAGAGAAAAAGGGAAAATCGATCAATTGACTGATTGACCCTAAGCTCCTCTATTTACTTCTATATAATAAAGTAATAATTGGGTTAAGTTATCAGATAGTCATTCAACTAATAGTTATTATATCATAAAGTTATCTTACTTCTTGCTTTCAATTTTCTCTAACAAAAAAGTGTCTTTTCAATTGAGTGATCATTTGAAAAATTAAATCATGGAATTGTTACATGTAAATGATCTACATTCTTCTTCTTTTTTCGCCTTTACAATAATAACATATCTAATGTAATTTTACAAGTAGGGTCTGAGGAGGTTAAAGTGCACAAATTTTAACTATATCATGGAAGATAGGTAAACAATTATTGGTAGACACTCGATTCAAGGAAAAAACATATCAAAACAAATCAAAAAAAGAAAAAACTAAAGTGAAAAATCATTGTAGATATTATGGAAAGCGTGAAGTGTGAAGTATATGCTTAAAATAAAGTTAGAGAAAAAAAACTAATTCATGACAATCATTAATTAGAGGAGCATGCACTAAACTAGATTAATTTAGCTGCTCAGGAAAAAAGAGGAAAAAAAAGATTGATTTAGACAAGTAACTAATTTGCATGTGACATAAAGGGGATGACTTGGACAGAAAAAGTAACTATTAAAATTTTAACCGTGTCGCATAAATTAGAATGAAATATACAGAAAAAGTAACTTTTAAAATTTTAATCGTGTCACATAAATTAGAATGATATATATATATATATATATATATATATATAAACAATTGAGGTATTTGTCACTAAAATAAGACATGAAAACATTTAATTTATCAAAATTTACAAGATAACTATTTGTAATAAAAAATAAAAATAAAGGACAAAATATAACCGTAACAGACGTCCATGAAAAAATTTGATAAAAAACAAGGTGAAATCCTGTATCACAAAAAATCAATGGACTATAATATACAAAAATCGGTAAAATCTGGTGTTTCCTGCTTTGGGGCTCGTTTGAACTTAAAGCCCGTTTTCCCCTCGGTACCAACTCACGCCATTAATAAGGTCGTAATGGACGTCAATGAAAAATTTCGGCAAAAAACAAGGCAGAATCATGTATCACCAAAAATCCATGAACTATAGCGCACAAAAATTGGTAAAATCTAGTTTTTCCTGCTTTGGGGTCGTTTGAACTTGAAAGTGCGTCCATTTGCCCCTCGGGACCAACTCACACCACTAAAAAGGTCATAACGGATATCCATGAAAAATTTCAGCCAAAAATAAGTCGGAATCCTGTATCACCAAAAATCCATGGATTGTACAGAAAAATTGGTAAAATTAGGTTTTTCCTACTTTGGAGCTCGTTTGAACTTGAAAATGCATCTGTTTACCCCAGGACCAACTCACACCATTAATAAGGTCATGATGGACGTCCATGAAAATTTTTGGCAAAAAAAAAAGCTGGAATCCTATATCACCAAAAATTCATGAACTATAACACACAAAAATCGGTAAAATCTATTTTTTTCTACTTTGGGGCTCGTTTGAACTTGAAAATGCACCTATTTTCCCCAGCTAAGGTCTTAACAGACGTCCATGAATTTTTTTGGCAAATATGATGTCGGAATTTTGTATCACCAAAAAAATACATGGACTTTTAACCCATGAAAATTGGCAAAATGGGGGGTTTACCTGCTCTAGGGCTCGTTTGACCTTGAAAATGGGCCAGTTCGACCGTGGGACCAACTGGCTCCATAGATATGGTCCTAATGGATGTCCATGAATTTTTTTGGCAAAAATGACGTCGGAATTTCGTATCACCAAAAATCTATGGACTATATCACACGAAAATTGACAAAATAGGGAGGAGGGGTTACCTGTTATAGGGCTCTGACCTTGAAAATGGGCCGATTTGGTCGTGGGCACCAACTGGCTCCATATCTAATGTCTTAACGGACGTCCATTAAAATTTTTGGAAAAAATGACGTCAGAATTTTGGATCACCAAAAAACCATCGACTATAGCACACGAAAATTGGCTAAATAGAGGGTTTACCTGCTCTGGGCTCGTTTGACCTTGAAAATGGGCCGATTTGGCAGAGGGGACCAATTGGCTCCATAACTAAGGTCTTAACGGACGTCCATGAATTTTTTTGGCAAAAATGACGTTGGAATTTCAGATCACCAAAAATTCAAGGACAATAGCACACGAAAATCATCAAAATAGGAGGTTTACCTACTATAGTGCTAGTTTGACCTTGAAAATGAGCAGGTTTGGCCGTGGGGACCAACTGGATCCATAGCTAAGGTCTTAACGGACATCTATGAAAATTTTTGGCAAAAATGACATCGAAATTCTGGATCACCAAAAATCCATTGACTATAGCACACGAAAATTGACAAAATGGGGGGTTTACCTGCTTTAAGGCTCGTTTGACCTTGAAAATGGGTCGATTTGGTTGTGGGGACCAACTGGCTCCATAGCTAAGGTCTTACTAGACGTCCATGAAAATTTTTGGCAAAAACAAAGTCGAAATTCAGGATCACCAAAAATCCATGGGCTATAAATAGCACACAAAAATCGGCAAAATGGGTGGTTTACCTGCTCTGGGCTTGTTTGACCTTGATTGGGCCGGTTTGGCCGTGGGGACCAACTGTCTCCATATTTAAAGTCTTAACTGACGTCCATGAAATGTTTTGGCAAAAAAAACGTCGAAATTATGGAACACAAAAAATCAATGGACTATAGCACATAAAAATCAATAAAATGGGGGGTTTACCTGCTCTGAGCTCGTTTGACCTTGAAAATGGGTCAGTTTGGCCGTGGGGACCAACTGGCTCCATAGCTAAGGTCTTAACAGACGTCTATGAAAATTTTTGGAAAAAATGACGTCGTAATTCCGAATCACAAAAATCAATGGATTATAGCTCATGAAAATCGGCAAAATATGGGGGTTTACCTGCGATGGGGTTCGTTTGACCTTGAAATTTGGCCAGTTTGGTCGTGGCGACCAACCGGCTCCATAGCTAAGGTCTTAACGGATGTCCATGAAAAATTTTAGCAAAAATGAGGTCGGAATTTTGGATCACAAAAAATCCATGGACTATATATAGCACATGAAAATCGACAAAATAGGGGATTTGCCTGCTCTAGGCTCGTTTGACTTGAAAATGGGTCGGTCTGACCATGGGAACCAACATACTCTATAACTAAGGTCCTAACGGACGTCCATGAAAATTTTTGGCAAAAATGACGTCGAAATTATGGATTACCAAAAATCCATGAACTATTGCACACGAAAATCGGCAAAATGGGGGATTTACCTGCTCTAGGCTAGTTTGACCTTGAAAATGGGCCGGTTTTGCCGTGGGGACCAACTGGGTCCATAACTAAGATCTTAACGGACGTCCATGAAAATATTTGGCAAAAATAACGTCGAAATTTCGGATCACCAAAAATCCATGGACTATATATAACACACAAAAATTGGTAAAATGGGGAGTTTACCTGCTCCGGGGTTCGTTTGACCTTGGAAAGTGGTCGGTTTGACCTTGGGGACCAACTGACTCCATAACTAAGGTCTTAACGGACGTCCATGAATTTTTTTGGCAAAAATACCGTTGAAATTACGAATCAGCAAAAAACATGGACTATAACACATGAAAATCGGCAAAATGAGGGGTTTACCTGCTCTTGGCTCGTTTGACCTTGAAAATGGTTCGGTTTGGCCATGGGGACCAACTGGCTCCATAGCTAAGGTCTTAAGACTCTTAACAAACGTCCATAATTTTTTTTGGAAAATATGACGTCGAAATTCTGAATCACCAAAAATCCGTGGACTATAGCACATGAAAATCGTCAAAATGTGGGGGTTTACCTGCGATGGGGCTCGTTTGACCTTGAAAATTGACCGATTTGGCCGTGGCGATCAACTGGCTCCATAGCTTAGGTCTTAACAGACGTCCATGAATTTGTTTGGCAAAAATGAGGTCGAAATTCTGGATCACAAAAAATCTATGGACTGTTTATAGCATTCAAAAATTGGCAAAATGAGGGGTTTACCTGCTCTGGGGCTCGTTTGAACTTTAAAATGAGCTGGTCTGGCCGTGGGAACCAACTAGGTCCACAACTAAGGTCTTAACGGATCTCCATGAATTGTTTTTGGCAAAAATGACATTGGAATTCTAGATCACCCAAAATCCATGGACTATAGCGCACGAAAATCGATAAAATTAGGGGTTTACCTACTCTGGGGCTCGTTTGACCTAGAAAATGGGACGGTTTGGTCGTGGGGACCAACTGGGTCCAAAGCTAAGGTCTTAACGGAAGTTCATGAAACTTTTTGGATAAAATGACATCAAAATTCCGGATTACCAAAAATCCATGGACTATATATAGCACACAAAAATCGGCAAAATTGGGTGTTTACCTACTTTGGGCTCATTTGGCCTTGAAAATGGGCCGATCTGGCCGTGGAGACCAACTGGCTCCGTAGCTAAGGTCTTAACAGGCGTCTATGAAATTTTTTGACAAAAATGACGTCGAAATTCGGGATCACCAAAAATCCATGGATTATAGTACACGAAAATCGACAAAATGGGGGGTTTACCTGCTTCGGGGATCGTTTGATCTTGAAAAATGGTCGATTTGGCCGTGGGGACCAACTGGCTCCATAACTAAGGTCATAACCGACGTTCATAAAATTTTTTGGCAAAAATGACGTCGGCATTCCGGATCACCAAAAATTCATGGACTATTTAGCACACGAAAATCGACAAAATTAGGGTTTTACCTGCTCTAGGCTCGTTTGACTTTGAAAATAGGCCGGTTCGGCCGTGGGGACCAACTGGCTCCATAGCTAAGGTCTTAACGGACGTCCAATGATTTTTTTTGAAAAAATGACGTCGAAATTTCAAATCTCCAAAAATATTTGGATTATAGCACACGAAAATCGTCGAAATGTGCGGGTTTACTTGCTTTAGGGATCGTTTGACCTTGAAAATGGGCGGTTTGGCCGTGGTGATCAACTAGCTCCATAGATCATGTCTTAACGGATGTCCGTGAAATTTTTTTGCAAAAATGACGTCGGAATTCCAGATCACCAAAAACACATGGACTATAGCACACAAAAATCGGCAACATAGGGGGATTTACCCGCTCTAGGGCTCGTTTGACCTAGAAAATGGTCCGATTTGGCCGTGGGGACCAACTGGTTCCATAGCTAAGGTCTTAACGGACATCCATGAATTTTTTTGGCAAAAATGACATCAAAATTCCAAATCACCAAAAATCAATGGACTATAGCACACAAAAATCTACAAAATGGGGGGTCTACTTGCTCTGGGCTCGTTAAACCTTGAAAATGGGTCGGTTTGGCAGTGGGGACCAACTGACTCCATAGCTAAGGTCATAACAGACGTCTATGAAAGAGTTCGGCAAAAATGACTTCGACATTCTGGATCACCAAAAATCCATTGACTATAGCACACGAAAATTGTCAAAATTGAGGGTTTACCTCCTCTAGGGTCTTAACGGATATCCATGAAAAATATTTGGCAAAAATGACGTCGAAATTCTGGATCACTAAAAATCCATGGACTATAGCACACGAAAATCGACAAAATAGGGGGTTTACCTACTCTGGGGCTCGTTTGACCTTGAAAATGGGCGGGTTTGGCCGTGGGGACCAACTGGCTCCATAGCTAAGGTGTTAACGGACGTCCATGAATTTTTTTGCCAAAAATGACGTCGAAATTTTGGATCACCAAAAATCCATAAAGTATAGCACACAAAAAGGGTCAAAATAGGGGATTTACCTACTCTAGGGTTCGTTTCACCTTAAAAATTAGCCGATTTGGCCGTGGGGATCAATTGACTCCATAGCTAAGGTCTTAAGGACATCCATGAAAACTTTTGGCAAAAATGACATTGGAATTTCGGATCACCAAAAATCCATGTAGTATAGCACACGAAAATCGGCCAAATGGGGGTTTTACCAGCTCTGGGGCTCGTTTGACCTTGAAAATGGGTCGGTCTTGCCGTGGGGACTAACTGGCACAAAATCTAAGGTCTTAACGGATGTCCATGAAATTTTTTGCAAAAATGATGTCGGAATTCCCGATCACAAAAAATCCACGAACTTAGCAAACAAAAATCGACAAAATGGGGGGTTTATCTGCCCTAGGTTTGTTTAATCTTGAAAATGGGCCGGTTTGTCCGTAGGGACCAACTGGGTCCATAGCTTGGTCTTAACAGACGTCCATAAATTTTTTTGGTAAAAATGACGTCGAAATTATGGATCACCAAATATTCATGGACAATATATAACACACAAAAATCAGCAAAATGGGGTGTTTACCTGTTCTGGGCTCGTTTGACCTTGAAGATGGGACGATCTGGCCGTGGGGACCAACTGACTCCATATCTAAGGTCTTGACGGACGTCCATGAAATATTTTGGCAAAATGACGTCGAAATTTCGAATCACCAAAAATTCATGGACTACAACACATGAAAATCGGCAAAATGGGGGGTTTAACTGCTATGGGGATCGTTTGTCCTTGAAAAGTGGCCGGTTTAGCCGTGGGGACCAACTGGCTCCATAACTATGGTCTTAACGGACATCCATGAAATTTTTTGACAAAATGACGTCGAAATTTCGAATCACCAAAAATTCATGGACTATAGCACATGAAAATCTGCAAAATGGGGTTTTTACCTGCCATGGGGTTCGTTTGACCTTGAAAATGGGCCGATTTTACCGTGGTGACCAACTGGCTCCATATCTAAGGTCTTAACAGACGTCCATGATTTTTTTTTGAAAAAATGACATCAAAATTCTGAATCACCAAAAATCCATGGACTATAGCACACAAAAATCGATAAAATGTGGGGGTTTAACTGCTCTGGGCTCGTTTGACCTTGAAAATGGGTCGGTTAGCCGTGGGGACCAACTGGCTCCACAGCTAAGGTCTTAATGGACATCCATGAATTTTTTTGACAAAAATGATGTTGGAATTCTGGATCACCATAAATCCATGGACTATATATATCACAAGAAAATAGGCAAAATGGGGGATTTACTTGCTCTAGGCTCGTTTGACCTTGAAAATGACCCGATTTGGCCATGGGGACCAACCGGCTCCATAGCTATGGTCTTAACAGACGTCCATGAAAATATTTGGAAAAAATGACGTCGGAATTCTGGATCACCAAAAATCAATGGACTATAGCACAAGAAAATCGGTAAAATGAGGTTTTACTTGCTCTTGGGCTCATTTGACCTTGAAAACGGGCCGATTTGGTCATGGGGACCAACTAGCTCCATAGCTAAGGTCTTAACAGACGTCCATGAATTTTTTTGGCAAAATGGCATCGAAATTCCGGATCACCAAAAATCCATGGACTATATAGCACACAAAAATCAACAAAATTGGGGGTTTACCTGCTCTGGGGCTCTTTTGACCTTGAAAATGGGCTGGTTTTGCTGTGGGGACCATTTGGCTTCATAGCTTAGGTCTTAACGGATCAATGAATTTTTTTTGGCAAAAATGACATTGGAATTCTGGATCACCCAAAATCCATGGACTATAGCACACGAAAATCTGCAAAATGGGGGTTTACCTACTCTGGGGCTTGTTTAACCTTGAAAATGGGTCGGTCTGGCTGTGAGGACCAACTGGGTCCATAGCTAGGGTCTTAACCGACGTCCATGAAATTTTTTGGCAAACATAACATCGGAATTTCGAATCACCAAAAATTTATGGACTTTATATAACACACAAAAATCGGCAAAATGGGGTGTTTACCTACTCTGGGCTCGTTTGGCCTTGACAATGGGGCGGTCTGGCCGTGGGGACCAACTAGCTCCACAGTTAAGGTCTTAACAGACGTCCATGAAATTTTTTTGGCAAAAATAACGTCGAAATTCTAGTTCACCAAAAATTCATGGACTATAGCACACGAAAATCGGCAAAATGAGAGGTTTACCTGCTCCAGGGCTTGTTTGACCTTGAGAAATGGTCGGTTTGGCCGTGGGGATCAACTAACTCCATAGCTAAGGTCTTATCGGACGTTCATGAAATTCTTTGGCAAAAATGACATCGAAATTATGAATCACCAAAAATCCATGGATTATTAGCACATGAAAATTGGCAAAAATGGGGGGTTTACCTGCTCTGGGCTCGCTTGACCTTGAAAATGGTGTGGTTTGTCCGTGGGGACCAACATAATTCATAGCTAAGGACTTAACAGACGTTTATGATTTTTTTTGGAAAAAATGACGTCGAAATTTTGAATCACCAAAAATCCATGAACTATATCCCACGAAAATCGTCAAAATGTGGGAGTTTACTTGTGATGGGGATCGTTTGACCTTGAAAATTGGCTGATTTGGCCGTGGCGACTAACTGGCTCTATAGCTTAGGTCTTAACGGACGCCCATGAAATTTTTTGACAAAAATGAGGTCGGAATTTCAGAAGACGAAAAATCCATGGACTATATATAGTACACGAAAATCGGCAAAATGAGGAGTTTGCTTGCTCTGGGGCTCGTTTGAACTTGAAAATGAGTTGGTCTGGCCGTGGGCACCAACTGGGTCAATAGCTAAGGTCTTAACGGACGTCCATGAAATTTTTTGGCAAAAATGACGTCGGAATTCCGGATCACCAAAAATCCATGGACTATATTTAACACACAAAAATCGGCAAAATGGGGTGTTTACCTTCTCTGGGATCGTTTGGCCATGAAAATGGGCCAATCTGATCGTGGGGACCAACTGGGTCCATATCTAAGGTCTTAACGGACGTCCATGAAAGTTTTTGGCAAAAATGACGTCGAAATTCCGAATCACCAAAAATCCATGGACTATATATATCACACAAAAATTGGCAAAATTAGGTGTTTACCTGCTTTGGGCTCGTTTGGCCTTGAAAATGGGCCAATCTTATCGTGGGGACCAACTGGCTCCATAGGTAAGGTCTTAACAGATGTCCATGAAAATTTTTGGCAAAAATGACATCAAAATTTCGGATCACCAAAAATCCATAGACTAGGCACACGAAAATCGGCAAAATGTGGGGTTTACCTGCTCAGAGGCTCGTTTAATCTTGAAAAGTGGTCGGTTTGGCCATGGGGACCAACTGGCTCCATAACTAATGTTTTAACGAACGTCCATGAATTTTTTTGCAAAAATAACGTCGAAATTCCGGATCACCAAAAATTCTTAGACTATAGCACACGAAAATTGGCAAAAATGGGGTTTTACCTGCTCTGGGCTCGTTTGACTTTGAAAATGAGACGGTTTGGCCATGGGGATCAAATAACTCCATTACTAAGGTCTTAACAGACGTCTATGAATTTTTTTTGAAAAAATGACGTCGGAATTCTGAATCACTAAAAATCCATGGACTATAGCACACGAAAAGTGTCAAAATGGGGGATTTACCTGCTCTACGGCTCGTTTCACCTTAAAAATGAGCCGATTTGGCCGTAGGGACCAACTGACTTCATAGCTAAGGTCTTAACGGACGTCCATAAAATTTTTTGGCAAAAATGACGTTGAAATTTTGGATCACCAAAAATCCAAACTATAGCACACGAAAATTGGCAAAATAGGGGGTTTACCAGCTCTGGGGCTCGTTTGACCTTGAAAATAGGCCGGTTTCACCTTAAAAATGAGCCGGTTTGGTCGTGGGGACCAACTAACTTCATAGCTCCGTCTTAACGGACGTCCATGAATTTTTTTGGCAAAAATGACGTCGAAATTTAGGATCACCAAAAATTCATGAACTATAACACACAAAAATTCGCAAATGGGGGGTTTACCTGCTCTGGGCTCGTTTGACCTTGAAAATGGGCCAGTTTAACCGTGGGACCAACTGGGTCCAAAGCTAAAGTCTTAACGGACGTTCATGAAATATTTTGGTAAAAATGACGTCGAAATTATGGATTACCAAAAATCCATGGACTATATATAACACATAAAAATCGGCAAAATGGGGTGTTTACCTGCTCTGGACTCGTTTGACCTTGAAAATGGGTCGGTTTGGCCGTTGAGACCAACTGGCTCCATATCTAAGGTCTTAACGGATGTCCATGAAATTTTTTGGCAAAAATGATGTCGAAATTCTGGATCATAAAAAATACATGGACTATAACACATGAAAATCAGCAAAATGGGAGGGGTTTAACTATTCTGGGGCTCGTTTGACCTTCAAAAGTGGCCGATTTGGCCGTGGGGACCAACTGGCTCCATAACTAAGGTCTTAACGGACGTCCAAGATTTTTTTTCGCAAAATGACGTCGGAATTCTGGATCACCAAAAATTCATGGACTATGCACACAAAAATCGGCAAAATGGAGGATTTACCTACCTTGGGGCTTGTTTGACCTTGAAAATGGGTCGGTTTTGCTGTGGTGACAACTGGCTCCATAGCTAAGGTCTTAACGGACGTCCATGAATTTTATTTAAAAAAATGACTTTGGAATTCCGAATCACCAAAAATCCATGGACTATAGCACACAAAAATCAACAAAATGTGGGCGTTGTTTACCTGCTCTGGGCTCATTTGACCTTGAAATTGGGCCGGTTAGCGGTGGGGAACAACTGGCTCCACAACTAAGCTCTTAACAGACTTCCATGAAATTTTTTGGCAAAAATGATGTAGAAATTTCGAATCACCAAAAATCCATGGATTATATATAGCATAAGAAAATCGGCAAAATGGGGGGAATACTTGCTATGGGTTCGTTTGACCATGAAAATGGGCTGATTTGGCCGTGGGGACCAACTGGCTCCATAGCTATGGTCTTAATAGATGTCCATGAAATTTTTTGGCAAATATGACATTGGAATTTCGGATCACCGAAAATCAATGGACTATAGCACAAGAAAATCGGTAAAATGGGGTTTTTTTACCTGCTCTTAAGCTCGTTTGACCTTGAAAACGGGCCGATTTGGCCGTGGGGACCAACTGGCTCCTTATCTAAGATCTTCACAGACGTCCATGAAATTTTTTGGCAAAATTACATCGAAATTCTGGATCACCAAAAAGCCCTGGAGGGTTTACCTGCTCTAGGGCTCTTTTGACCTTGAAAATGGGCCGGTTTGGCTGTGGGGACCATTTGGCTCCATAGCTAAGGTCTTAACGGATGTCCATGAATTTATTTTAGCAAAAATGACATTGGAATTCTGAATCAACAAAAATCCATGGACTTATAGCACACAAAATCGGCAAAATGGGGGTTTACCTACTCTGGGATCGTTTGACCTAGAAAATGGGCCGGTTTGGCCGTGGGGACCAACTGGCTCCATAGCTAAGGTCTTAACGGACGTCCATGAAATTTTTTGGCAAAAATGACGTAGGAATTTCGGATCACCAAAAATTCATGAACTATAACAAACGAAAATTGTCAAAATAGGGGATTTACCTCCTCTAGGGCTTGTTTGACCTTGAAAATGAGCAGGTTTGGTCGCGGGGACCAACTGACTCCATAGCTAAGGTCTTAACGGATGTCCATGAATTTTTTTGGCTAAAATGACGTCGAAATTCTGGAACACAAAAAATCAATGGACTATAGCACACGAAAATCAACAAAATGGGGGGTTTACCTGCTCTGGGGCTCGTTTGATCATAAAAATAGGCAGGTTTGGCCGTGGGGACCAATTGGATGAGATCTTAACGAACGTCCAATGCAAAATTTGGCAAATATGACATCGATATTCAGGATCACCAAAAATCCATGGACTGTAACACACGAAAATTGGCAAAATAGGGGGTTTACCTGCTCTGGGGCTCGTTTGACCTTGAAAATTGGCCGGTTTGGCCGTAGGGATCAACTGGCTCCATAGTTAAAGTCTTAACGGACGTCCATGAATTTTTTTGAAAAGAATGACGTCGAAATTCTGGATCAATAAAAAATCCATGGACTATAGCACACGAAAGTCGGTAAAATAGGGGGATTACCTGCTTTGGGCTCATTTGACCTTGAAAATAGACTGGTTTAACTGTGGGGACCAACTGGCTCCATATATAAGCTCGTAATGGAAGTCCATGAAAATATTTGGTAAAAATGACGTCGGGATTCTGGATCACCAAAAATCCATGCACTATATAGCACACGAAAATATGCAAAATGGGGGGTTTACTACTTTGGGGTTCGTTTGACCTTGAAAATGGGCCGATTTGGCCGTGGGGACCAACTCGCTCCATAGTTAAGGTCTTAACGGACGTCCATGGAAATTTTTGGCAAAACTGACGTCGAAATTCCGGATCACCAAAAATTCATGGATTATAGCACACAAAAATCAACAAAATTGGGGGTTTATCTGCTCTGGGGCTCGTTTGACCTTGAAAATGGGTTGGTTTAGCCGTGGGGACCAGCTGGCTCCATAGTTAAGGTCTTAACGGACGTCTATGAAACTTTTTGGCAAAAATGACGTCGAAATTCAGGATCACCAAAAATCCATGGACTATAGCACACGAAAATTGGTAAAATAGGGGGTTTACCTGTTCTGGGATCATTTGACCTTGAAAATGGGTCAATTTGGCCGTAGGGACCAACTGGCTCCATAACTAAGGTATTAACAGACGTCCATGAAAAATTTTGGCAAAAATAACGTTGGAATTTCAGATCACCAAAAATCCATAGACTATCGCATAAGAAAATCGGCAAAATGAGAGGTTTACCTGCTCTGGGGCTCATTTGACCTTGAAGTCGATTTGGTCGTGGGGACCAACTGGCCTCATAGCTAAGGTCTTAACGGACGACCATGAATTTTTTTGGCAAAAATGACGTTGAAATTCTGGATCACCAAAAATTCATGGAATATAGCACACGAAAATCGACAAAATGAGGGGTTTACCTGCTCTGGGCTTTGAGGGATAAGAAAAGGATGAACTTTGAGCATCAAGTTATATTGTGATCTTTAAAAAAATTATATAGCATTGTTTACCAAATCCATACAAAGAATAACTGGGATGTCCATTTTATCAAACTTACAAAAATCTTGACGAACACCAAACCTGATGTAAGTGTAACAAAACAAACTAATCCTTAATCGTAACTGGTTCATATCACCTATACAAAAAAAACAACTTCTAGAAAGCAGAAGAGCTCCCAAACAGCACAGTTAAGAGAGAACCTAATGAAGTCTCTATTTGTGTCACTCTTATATGAACGACATGCATCAGGAAAATGGTAGCCAAAGGAATTGAAAAAGTTCATTCACTTTCAATCTTCATGCTGCATGGATGAAAATCAAACTAAAAATGTTCAATTAGAATAATTTACTCGCTATAGCTTGTCTGAACTTGGACTCACCTTATTTTAAGACAGATGCTTCAGCTGCTCCAACACAGGGGTCTGATTTTTTGCAGATTTCATTTTTCAAACTGCTTCACCATTTGTTCCTCTTGAATTTTGTTGCAAGTATCACTAAGTTGACGCTCAATCATCTAGGAAGAGAAAAAACAGAAGAGATCCTGAGATATTTCTCTTCAATGTATAAGTTTTTTACGAAGGATTTCCTATACAAATCAACAAACCTACTTATTTTCCAGTTATTTTCTTTCGCTAATAGGAAAGTAAGAAACTTCTATTAGCGTAAGACCTTGAGTTGAGTTGATTGTGTCATGTGCAACGTCAATATATGATGGTTCCTTGTTGTCCAATGATTTATATTTTTCTAGGAGTCAATATTGGCTTGCCCCTTTCCTCTTATTAAACAATAGATTTGGAACCTATACAATTGGCTTCTTACCACTCCGTCAATAAAATGATCAAAATTCCAATTTGCTTCTCCATTCTTTGAACTAAAAAGAAGGAAGGACAAAGTGTTGCAGGTCTGCTGCTTCAAATCCAACGAGCTTAATCCCTCTTGGGGAGTTCTTTAAAGAGGTACCTCATATAAATAAAAGGAATAAGATTCGATCCTACTCGTGTAGATTCCCCAACTTTTCCAAAAAAGCAAGTTCTTGACACATGTTATCTACACCATGTTGTGGATGCCCATGTGACTCGATTATCCATCTCTACAAATAGTAAATTGGACGCCACTTTATCAACAAGTATCATAAGGTAGCTTTACAATATGATTCAGTCTTCCCTTGCATCATTTGAACATTAGATCCAATAGAAAACTGAGTAAACGTCAATTGAATATCTCATAGCTTTAGCATGGGTAAATAGATACTTTTCAGGATGTTTACCCCTAATTGGCATAGAGTTAGATCTAAAGCAAGGTATCATAGGAGATATATTAGGTAGCACATAGTTAGGACAAAGATATCACAAAAAAGATTAGTTCAATAAAATTAGGATCAAACAATTGCATCACAGGAAAAATATTTGTTCTTGCAGAGTTGGGAGTAAAGTTTGGTAGTACAAAAAGGATATAAGGTAGCACATTCACTTAAGTGTAGCCTTAGAATATAATGAATCGTGCATCAGATTTATAATTGCCTCAAAAATGAATTTGACTTAGAAAAGTTTATGTAACACATCATAGGTCTCTTGGCATGCTCGGAGTGATTAAAGATGAATATATTCCACCATTCTGCTAGAAATCCCTTTGAAGAATTGATAGAGGAAACAAATTACAAACAGACCCATGAATTTCAAGTTCATGCTTGGTGTTACAGAATATTGTAGAATATTGTAAAGATTTCGCATACCTTATATGACTAGCTAAATCAAAGAAAGATGTGTAGGATATTTACTTACCTTTGATAGAACCTCTAATAATTGTATATATACATGTACTTCTTAACATAGTGAAATACAAATTCTTCTATTCCCATATTTCAAATAACATGGTATCAGAGTCAGACCTTTGGCTTCGTCAAAGTTAGGCTTACTGCCTCACCAAACTCCATTTCGGTTCAACTTTTTTCTCCTTTCGACGTTTCCCTGCCTTTTCTGACCTATACACTTTGTAGTGCTCTTGATTAGATCTGGTGAGATCATTCATTTTTGCTTCGGTTCTCTGATCGTTTCTCTGATCTCTAAGTGGTTATTTCTCTCAAAGGATACTATTGTGTTAGACTACTATTTTGATTTGGGTAAGCGAAACTTTAATTGAGGGATCAAATTAGTCCTTTGTTTGAGAAGAACCTATTTGAGTCCTTTCTTTTTATTTGAGAAGATTTGTCCGTTCAAGTGAAGTGTTGGAATTAATTCTCTAGTTGTCATCTGGTGTTTCATATTTGTTGGCTGATACTTACTGGTTAGGGCTTCAAATTTGTGATAGTTCTGTGATCTGTTTAAGTGATTTACGGGATTCTGTAGTTGTGTCCAGAAGACACCACCTAGTTTGGGTAATTTTTTAGTTTTGGAGGATTTTCTATCAATTTATTTTGATATAGTGAATATATTGGTTGGGAAAATGACGACTTCTAGTCCATTAGCTGATAAAATGGTTTTAGTTTTGGCTTAAAAGTTCGCTAAATTCTCTCAATATCAGAAATCATTGAAGGAGTCCACTTCAGTTAATGCCTTCACTGAGTCGGATAAAACGTGTCTTATCACCTCATCAAATAAATGGATGATTGATTCAGGGGCCACAAATCACATGACAGGTAATCCCAATATTTTTTCTAGCTTTCGATCACATAAAGCACCCTCTCCCGTTACTGTAGCTGACGGATCAACTTGTAACAGTGTTGGATTTGGGACTGTTAAACCAACCTTGACTGTTACTCTGTCATCTGTATTAAGTCTACCAAAGTTGGCCTTTAATTTGATTTCTGTTAGCAAAGTTACAAGATACCTTAACTGTTATATCTCGTTCTTCCCCGATCATTATTTGTTTCGTGATCTTACGACAAATCAGGTTATTGGTAAAGGACATGTATCTGATGATCTCTACATCCTTGATGAATGAGAGTCTCGATCGGTTGCCTGCTCTAGTGTCATGTCTCCATTTGAAGCACATTGTCGATTAGGACATCCTCTCTACCTCTGTTGAAGAAGCTCTGCCCTCAATTCCAGAATATTCCATCATTGGAATGTGAGTCATGCCGGTTTGCAAAACATCATCGCCACTCAATTGGCCCAAGGGTTAATAAGCGAGCTGAGTCAGCTTTCGAATTAGTTCATTCTGATGTTTGGGGACCATGTCCTACCGTCTCCAAAACTGGGCACAAGTATTTTGTCACTTTTGTGGATGACTTCTCTCGAATGACTTGGATTTATTTTATGAAGAGTCGTTCCGAAGTGTTTACTCACTTTGGTGCCTTATGTGCTGAAATCAAGACTCAATTCAATGCTTCTGTGCGTATTCTGAGGAGTGATAATGCTAAAGAATACATGTCACAATTATTTTGGTCCTACATGAGACAACACGGTATTCTCCATCAGTCTTCATGTGTTGATACACCTTCTCAAAATGGAGTTGCTGAGAGGAAGAATAGACATTTACTTGAGACAGCTCAGGCCCTCTTATTCCAAATGAAGGTGCCTAAACAGTTTTGGGTCGATGCAGTTTCTAATTAATTGCATGCCATCTATTGTGCTTAATGGTGATATGTCTTATAGTGTTCTTTTTCCAAACAAGGCATTATTTCCTGTGGAACCTAAGGTATTTGGAAGCACATGTTATATTCGAGATGTTCGACCATCTGTTACCAAGTTGGATCCCAAGGCATTAAAGTGTTTTTTTTTTTTTGGATATTCTCGCCTTCAGAAGGGGTATCGGTGTTATTCTACTGAACTTGGCAAATATATGGTATCAAGTGATGTGGTATTCTTAGAGACTACACCATTTTTCTATGCACCTCCTATTTGTACGAGTCAGGAAGAAGAAGATTAATGGTTAGTCTATCAGGTTACCCATTCTGTTTCTACATCTCCCAATTCTCCTAGTGAACACCAATCGACTATTGGGCTTTTACCACCTACTCCATCTCGCTAGCAAAACCACCAATTGTTCAAGTTTACTCGAGGAGAAGAGATAACGGTGATACATGTCCTGCACCAATTTCTTCATCATCAGATCTTCCTTTGCTTGATCCTTCTAAAAATATTGACCTCCCTATTGCTATTCGTAAAGGTACACGTACTTGCAAATCCACATATTCAATTGCTAACTTTGTTTTCTATGATCGTTTGTCCTCCACTTCTAGATCTTTGATTGCTTCGATAGACTCTATCTCTATACCCAAAATAGTGAAAGAGGCTTTGAGTCATCCGGGATGGTCAAATGCAATGCTTGAGGAAATACATGCCTTAGAGGAAAACCACACGTGGGAATTGGTGGATTTACCCGAATGGAAGAAATTAGTTGGATGTAAGTGGGTCTTTACCGTTAAAGTTAATCATGATGGTTCTCTGGCAAGACTTGTGGCTAAAGGGTATGCTCAGACTTATGGGGTGGATTATTTAGACACATTCTCTCCGGTTGCCAAACTCACTTCTGTCTGCTTGTTCATTTCTCTAGCCGTTTCTGAGAATTGGCCTTTACATCAATTGGATATCAAGAATGCATTCCTTCATGGTGATCTTTAAAAGGAAGTGTATATGGAGCAACCACCTGGTTTTGTTGCCCGGGGGAGTATGGGAAAGTCTATCATTTGAAGAAGTCTTTGTATGGCTTGAAAGAAAGCCCCCGGGTTTGGTTTGGAAAGTTTAGTGAGGTGGTTCAAGAGTTTGGTTTGAGAATGAGCAAATGTGATCACTCAGTTTTCTATCAACAATCAGTCGATGGCATTGTTCTCCTTGTTGTATATGTAGATGACATTGTCATCACAGGAAGTGATTATGCACGGATCTCATCCCTCAAGTCTTTCCTGCATATGAGATTTCATACGAAGGACTTGGGACAGCTAAAATACTTTCTAGGATTAGAAGTAAATCGAAGCAAGAACGAAATTCTTCTATCTCAGAGAAAGTATATTCTTGATCTACTTGCAGAAACTGGAAAGTTGGCAGCCAAACCCTGCAATACCCCAATGATTCCCAATGTGCATCTTATCAAAGATAATGGTGATCCTTTTGATGATCCAGAGAGATACAGGAGGATAGTTGGAAAGTTAAACTACCTCATTGTGACTCGTCCAGATATTGCATTTGTTGTAAGTATTGTTAGTCAATTCATGTCCGCACCTACGGTCAAACATTGGGCAGCTTTGGAACAAATTATATGTTACTTGAAAGGAGCTCCTGGACTCGACTTATTGTATAATAATCATGGACATACTCGTGTTGAGTGTTTTGCCGATGCTGATTGGGCTGGATCCAAAATTGATAGAAGGTCTACTACAGGCTATTGTGTCTTTGTTGGAGGAAACTTAATATCATGGAGGAGCAAGAAGCAAAATGTTGTATCTCGATCCAGTGTTGAATCTGAGTACATAGCTATGTCACAGTCTACCTGTGAGATCATGTAGATACATAATCTTTTAGCTGAAATTGGATTGAAACATCATACACCAGCAAAACTTTGGTGTGATAATCAAGCTGCTATTCATATTGCCTCAAATCCGGTGTATCATGAAAGAACTAAACATATTGAGGTTGACTGTCATTTCATTTGTGAGAAGATTCAGGAAAACTTGATTTCCACCGGCTATGTGAAGACCGGAGAGCAACTAGCTGATTTGTTCACAAAGGCACTAAATGAAGCTCAAGTATCTATGCAACAAGCTGGGCATGATCAATATTTATGCTCCACCTTGAGGGGGAGTGTTACAGAATATTGTAGGATATTGTAAAGATTTCTCTTACCTTATATAACTAGCTAAATCAAAGAAAGATGTGTAGGATATTTACTTACTTTTGATAGAACCTCTAGTAATTGTATATATACATGTACCTCTTAACATAGTGAAATACAAATTCTTCTATTCCCATATTTCAAATAACAGAGTGATTAAAGATGAATATATTCCACCATTCTACTAGAAATCCCTTTGAAGAATTGATAGAGGAAACAAATTACAAACAGACCCATGAATTTCAAGTTCATTCTAGGAGATGCTTTATATATATCAATTCTCCTCAGAAAATTCTAATGCAGCGATGGGATGTATTTTGTGACATATTCATCGTTAACCACCCCAGCAGCCCAAGAATCCTATGATGAGGTGTTACCTAAGTTTTTCAAGTTAAAATCACTTTTCTAAGGCAATTGTAATTTTTTATTTTTTTTGGATAACCGAGAAATCCGTCTGTGACCCGCCTTTTGGACCAATCACAACCTTCTAAACTCGGTGGATAATGGGCCCGCCCTCTACCCTTCTCCACTTAAATACCAAGCTTCGCTTTGCATGGTGTGGGGCTTAAACCTACGACCTAAGCCACAAATCCTCCCCCTTTTGCCACTTGAGCTAGGCCTGGGAGGCAATTGTAATTTGAAGGCATGATTCTTTAATTTCTCAAGCTACACAAACCAGGGAAAATGTGGTACCTTATATCCCTTTTGTAATGCAATCCTTTGCTCTTAATTTTGCAAGATAAACAAAATCTAATTAATATCTTCCTTGTGATGCCACATTTTTTGTCCTATATTCCATTTGATGCCGTCCTCTAGTCTTGACTTTATGTCAATAGGGGTTAACATCCAACAAAATATCTATGTGAAAGCCAGGAGATGAATCAAACCATGTTTATTTAGTTTCCTATTAGATCAAGTGTTCATGTGATATAAGGGAAACCTGAATCAAATTTTTTGGCCGAGAGAAGGCTCTTGAGAAATGCCAACTTATGACACCTGAGGCTGAAATGACGTCAAATCAACAACCCTTTGAAATGAATAAGTTGTCACATAGTGCCATCAGCCAACACATGCCCAATATCAACCAACACTTTCCTTGTGATAAAAGTGGAAACACATTATCTTGCTTCTAGTAGAATGAGGACTAGAAATCAAAGAGACGTCTGCAAAAGAATCAGAATTGAAGCATCAACTATTGTGATATTAAGCAAAATATATGATGGAGTATCATACTTGAACTTAGAAAATTGCTATCTGCATCTATTTCTTAACAAAGCACTATGCAATACTTAGTCAATGGTTTTAACAAAGATAGAACATGAGCTCCTTTTTGCTAACTTTTCATAATTCTTTTACAGTCTGTAACAAAGCTCTTCAATTATGAGAGACTATGCAAAAAGGCAATAATCACATTGTACTACACTATACTTGCATCAAATTCTAATTTTACGAGTGTGACCAAGTGTGCTTTTTTTTTTTTTGAAACTGGTAATGTTGTATTCCTCAGCATTAAGGATATGCTGGAGACCTTCAAAAGGAGAGCAAAACAAACAAAAAAAAAAGAGAAAGGGAGAAACTACTTCCAGAGAGAGCCTAACAGATCTACAAGCTCAAATTCCTCTATAAGCATACTCCTTATTAGATATCATCTATGCTTCAAAGAACCATTTGAATTGCTTGCACTTGTTAGATATCATCTCTTTGAGATATGTAGCTTTCCTTTTCTTTTTCTTTTCAATATCATCTATTGTAGCTTTCTGCAAGTCGGCATCTTTCCCAATCTGAAGATTTTAAGAATAAGTTGCAGCACTGCTATTCCATACTTTGTTCGAAATGATTATACAGGTGCGAGAAAAAAAGAGAGACTAAACAAAGAACAGGATAGTCCAATTCCAAAAGAGAGGATACGTCGGCATCAGTTTTTTTTTACAGAATTTCTTTATCATAAAGAATCACAAGTAGATATAGAAAAAACCAATAGTATCAATCCCAAACTAGTTCGGGTTGATTATATGAGTCTGTACCAACTATGTTGACGACTGTTTAACAAATGCAAGTAGCAACCTAGGCAGGTCTTTGGTGAATGAATAAGTTTTTACCATACATTTACACATTTATCACAGTGAAATGACTAACCCACCTTATCAGATAACACTACAACATAACACTTCAATACTATAGGTTGTTAAAGGCTCACTTAAAGCGCTCTTAAGCCATGAAGCTCAGAGAAGCCCAGCTTGTGCGCTTCACATCGCTTAATTGGTGCTTTAGTGTAGGCATCAAGTTGTTAAGGTATGTGAACATTCAGTAATAGGCTCTGCCTTAAAGGGGCACAACATCATATGTATAGCTTAATTATACTTTTTCCATTCTTTTGTCCACCTATTTATAGTTTGTATTTGTAATTACATTCTCTTGGCCGTTTTTCTTTGCTAAATCCAATGCTTTAGTTTTGCTTTGCGTTTAAAGCAACAATAGGATTTGGGGCTTTTTTGCCCTTTTCATTAACTACTCTAATAGCTATTATGAAATTATTATCCTTTTTCGCATTGATGTTCATGTAAAGATTCATTCACACCCCGACTATTTCACTATGCACATACTACCTCCCACCAAATCTGTTAACCAAAACTCAGCCAAATGGGAAGAAATTACCTTAGCATTTTTCGTCTCTACTCTTTTTCACCCACTTCATTGGCCACTAGGCAACACCCTAGGATGTAGAAATTATGAAAGCACATCATTGCTTGATTTTCATATTATAGATCTGAACTCGACTATTAATTAGTATTCTTTCTTCTTGCAAATATTATAATTTATTAACTCAGAACTTCATGTCTTTTACCCTTGAGAAGTAGTAGTAGCTTTATTTATTTTAGATGTCATAAAGTATCAATAGACACACTTAGTAAGAGCACTTTGTATTCCCAAATTTCTACCATTGTGGTTTCAATTGCACTAATCACAACTACTGTCCTTATCAAAACCTAATCACAACTAAAGTCATCTAAATACCTTTCTTTTCTTTTACTCCAAACTAATACTAATGTTAATGTTTAAATGTATATTATTTCTTATAGGATTCTGTAAAAAAAACAATCAAGAAAGCATGATTAGGAAACTATGAAGACAAAGCCTTGGAAAATCCAAAATTTAAACTCTATAGGTGCCTTACAAAGGGACAGGAGAAAGAGTGGGCATGGAAGATGATATGAAAACCTAAGGTGCCTTACAAAGTGAATTGTTTCACTTGGCTTTTGGCAAAAGAAGTTGTTCTAACACATGAGAACCTGACAAGAGAGGTCATCAGTTGGCTTCTAGGTGTTATATGTGTGGAAAAAGCTGAGACAATCAACCATCTTTTCTTACATTGTAAATGGACAGAACAACTATGGAGAATGTTCACTAGCGTGAAGGGGATCAAATGGGTGAAACCAGGATGCATTAGAGTTGTACTTAGTAGCTGGAATAGGGATGGAAATGTTACAAAGAAGGCGAGATGGAAGATTGTCCCAGCATGCATTTGGTGGTCAATCTGGAAAGAGAGAAACAATAGGAGCTTTGAAAATGTGCAGAACAATCTACATGATGTCAAAATAAGTGTTTAGCTCTATTTTACTTTTGGTGTAAACATAGTTTATTAGCTCAAACTGAAGACATCTTTGATGTTCTAGATTTTTTATAGGCAACAAAAATAGACTTGAGCTTTTGATAGATTGTAATACTTTTGAAGGGGAACTACACTTATACCTGTGGATATATAGAGTAATGTTACCCGTTTCAAAAAATAACTCTACAGGTTCAATGTTTAAGGTTGGTAGTATCGAGCCCATTCTATTTTTTAAATTAGAGATTCGGACATACTATTCATTCCAATTTTACTAGATTTTTACCCATAAATTTATATTTTGTGTCGGAAGTACTGAGTGCAGATGAAACTGGAACCGCAACATTGTATGTGCCTCTTATGGAAAGCCAAACTTGCTATTAACACCAAATCTTAAAACAACCTTGTTCAACAACATCCCATTCATTAGAAAATAGAATGAGATTTGAACCTTTTGTTGGCCAAGCATTTATGACTAGTGGAATTGAGAAATGAGAAAAGGTTTCTACTTCAATATATATCTCATTACTTTTACACTTTATCTTGTGACACTTATTAGGGAAAGAGAAAGGTAGTACAAATAGTATATTTCTATTTAGTTTATAATGTCCTATAACACAACTTGTACCAAGTCACCACTCTAGTAATAACTTGTTGACTTGTTGAAACTGGAATGACCTTAGGTAGAAGGATTTTAGACTACTTGCAAAGACAGAGTAGTTTAAAATATGTTTGCTTTATAGGGAGCTACTTGAAGAATACAGAAATCTATCAGGTAAAGAGAAACGACTTTCGCACATGTTATGATCGCAAAATCCAGTCTTACAGTGTTATTAAAAGTCATTGCTTCGCGCTTAAAGCGATAAAGCAATCCAAGCGAGGAGTTCTTGCTTCATGAGCGAAATCATGCACTTCAAATCTATGTTGCTAGGACTCTTCCAAAAATGTTGACGGGTGCGTGTTGGATCCTCCAAAATAGTGTATTTTTGAAGGATTTGACACGGGTGCGACATCATTTTTGGAGAATCCGAGCAACTTAGCTTCAAATGATGACATGCAAAATACTCCTAACCTTAAGCGGACGATTTTTGGCTCAAGTATGAGAAGTTGGAGTAATACCAACTTTATTATAGCATTAAATCATATGTTTCGTTTTTTTAGTGTTCCAGAATTTGCGCTTTACTTCATTATGTATATCTACATTTATATTCTATTTTATGTATGATGATTATTAGAGAAAGTGAAAGGAATCCACAAATGGAATATTTCTGTTTAGTTCATAACATCTTATGCCACTTCTTGTACCAGGTCAGGCCCTCTCGCTATGTTGTTGGAACTCTTCAAAAATGTTCGAATCCGTGTTGGATCCTCCAAGAACAAACTACTTTTGGAGGATCCAACACGCACCCGTCGATATTTTTTAAGAGTTTGAGCAACGTAGCCTTTTAGTAATGACTTGTTGAAATTAGAATGACCTTAGGTAGAAGGGTTTTAGACTACTTGCAAAAACAAAGTAGTTTAAACTTTAAAGTATGTTCACTTTATAGAACCTACTTTGAAGATTATAGAAGTCACTCAAGGTAAAGAGAAATGACTTCCACACATGTTATGATGCCAAAATCCAGTCATGGTGTTATTAGAAGTCATTGCTTCACTGCTTAAAGCGTTAAAGCAATCCAAGCGCGGAGACCATGTGCTTAATGACACGCAAAATAACCCGAACCTTAAGCGGAGAATTTTTGGCTCAATTATGAGGCTTTCGATCAATAACAACTTTAGTATAACATTAAGAGGGTGTTTGAATTGACTTATTTTTAGGTAAATTTGACTTTTAAACACTTTTTTATTTTTAGAGGTGTTTGGCAAAGATACAAAATGTAAAAATAAAAGAGCCAAAAGTTAAAAGTAGGTAGCTACCTAATTTTGGCTTTTGACTTTTAATTCACTCAAAAAAAATTTATCCAAACACCCCCCTAAATCATACATGTTTGGTATTTCTTAGCGTTCCACAACTTGTGCACTTTACTTATCTCTTTACTTTTATATTCTACCTTATGATGATTATTAGGGGAAGATAAAAGGAAGTCACAAATGGTATATTTCTACTTAGTATATAACATCCTCTAACACTACTTGTACCAAGTCCGACCCCTTATAAATAACTTGTTGAAATTGGAATGACCTTAGGTAGAAGGGTTAGACTACTTGCAAAGACAGAGAGTAGTTTAAAATATGTTGAATTTATCAGAAGCTACTTGAAGAATATAGAAGTCTATCAAGGTAAAGAGAAACAACTTCTACACATGTTATAATGGAAAAATCCAGTCTCATGGTATTATTAAAAGTCATTGCTTCGCCGCTTAAAGTGATAAAGCAATCCAAGCGACGAGTTATTACTAAATGAGCAAAACCATGTGTTCCGAATGATGACGTGCAAAATAATCATAATCATAACCTTAAGCGGACAATATTTAGCTCCACTATGAGTGAACTTTACCTCAAGGAAATTTAGTTCTCGCTTTTTGCTTCAAGCCCATAGATCTTGTTCTTTTTTGTATTTCATGCTTTTGAAAACATTGTAACCTCATGGGTCTAATCTTGCTTGATGATGTGATCACTACATCAACAACGATCAAAGTGGTCCAATAAGACTAATGTTTTCATATGGAAGGCTTCGTGCTCAAAGCGTATGGAGCTAGGTAACAATCAAGGTTTTCCTCTTTAAGTAGAGTTCATCATTTTCCCTATGCGAGAAAGAATTCTTGGTCTTCTCCTATAAGGAAAGGCGGTGAGGCAAATTTCTAATACTTATCAACACAAATCTTATGTGTTGGTCTTTGTTTTCCGAGTTTAAATAGGGATGGGCTGGTAGGTGTTAAGGAACTCAAAGGTAATTGAGCTAACATTCTTTTCCCCTATACCAATCAGCATTCCCCTTCTTCCTTTATTCTCCCTCCTATATTATCCACTAAATGATGCACAGTGAGGATGTCCCCATTCATTATGTCATTATGGGAATTAAATATTATATCGCAATGCAGAAGCTTTCCTCAATCACTGCACTCTACTCTTGAGGTGGTCTCTAACTCAAGAGACCACAGCCACAAATCACTTGTTAGAGAAAATATCTGCAGCAAAGCAGGTACAGTCCCTTTTTGTTTTTTATCATTTTGACGGTAAGAAGGGAAGTCTTGGAGCAACTGTAAAGTTGTCTCCATGGAATCAGCCATTGATTTTTGCATCAAGATGGGCTGCCTACCTACATTGATGGAGTATGGCCCTTGCCCGGATCCAGCGTAAACACAAGATGCTTCATGCACCCGGATGCCGTTATAATTTTGACATTAAATCTGTAGATTTGATTGACTACACTCCTCGCTAATATAAGAACAGCTTATTCACGACCAAGGAAGAATACTATCTTTTATACAAGTCTAATAACGGACTTGAATACAAGTACCATCAACATAATGTTTCTTCAAACATCGATGATCAATATCTTTAATACTATTTGGAGTCCAATTCGCAAAAGCTTAACTACTATCAGTATAATGTTACTTCAAGCATCCTTGATCAAGCCCACTTATATTAATACCAAATGTTGCCTGTGACCTTAACCTAAATCGCTCATGCCTGAAGCCATCAACGTTATGGTTTCTCACTACCTAAACCCTCTATGCCTCATTTAAATGTATTAGCAGTTTAACATTTACATCAAGACACTGCACTTTAAGGCTGCATACACGTCACCCTACCTAGATCACATTTATGGGGTTACACTGGGTATGTTGTTGTCGTTGTGCACTGCACTTTAACTTGTGCACTATAATGATATTGTCATTCTTCCCACTTGTAGGAAAAGTTGATGCTTCGTGAAGGACTATTACTCCCAAATCTCCAAGTTGATTAAAAAATATGCAACAGCCATTTTACAATTGGGAGAAAGCAACAACATTGAATGTTATTCCATTCATAATCAAGTACTCATGATAAAGCTTGGGTTACAAAAAAATTAAATGCTTAAAACAATCAAGAAGTGACAAAATGCAGCTTGTCTTTCCTCATGGCTATAGCCTACATGTACTGTGTAATAGCTAATGAATTGTAAGCTTTCTCAAGTTATCACCTTCTTAATTCCATGCAAGAGGAAGATCAGGAAATCACGAGATCTTGATTTGATTAGGGAGTCTGCTGCATCCCAGAGCAGGAGGCGGTGGAAGAGCCTGATAGGAAGATTAGCAGAGAATCTGATATGAGTTTCCGTTATAATAGAGAACTGTTTAATTGTCCTTGAATAACTAAAAACAGACCAACATTTTCATACACTAATAAAAATTGGCATTCTTATTTTGGGTCAAAAAGCATTCTCACATAAGCAATTCTTTTATTCACTTCCGCAATTACCAAATAATTTAGGTTATAGGTACATTCAGTCACGTATCGAGAGATCTTGTATACACCAAATAAAACCTCATCTTAGGATAAATATTTCATATCCTTAAAACTGGACATGAACGAGGCTATAAGCTAATCCATAAAAATACTTGATGTTCATGATCAGACATACAAAGTTAAACCAATATTAATTTTGTGTTGGTAATTGCAATACAAATACAACAATGAGCATGTTCTGCACAAGGCACTGAGAATTCTGAAAAAGTATGCAACTAAGTCCTCGAATGAAGGAGCTTTTCTAGCAGATTTTAGTTACGATCTTAATGCATGTTAAGTCAACATATAAGAGTGGAAACTACTTAGGTGAGCTCACATGTATTATCAAGACCAAAATCAAGAGATTCTGAAACATAAACGAACCTGCTTCAGAAGGATCTGGCATCGTAGGAGAGCTAACTGGTGTAACAGAATGAGAAGAAGGTGCTGGCACAGCATAAGGGACTTGAGGTACCACATTGTCCATAGTACGTGCAGCCTGATAATTTTAAAAAAGCATTCATTTAGATTATCATAGTTTCAAAAAGAAGATAAATTTAACTTAGAAAAGTTTAGGGAATACCTCAGCAAAAGGATCTTGGGAGGACTGATTAGAGATGAGCTTATCATATAACACATTCCACCACTTCATGAGAAATGCCCCTGAAGATTTTATAGCTGAAACAAATCGCAGAATTAAATAATTGTACATTAGCACATCACCACAAATAAAATGATCAATCACTATGTTGTTCACATCCCTCCAAAATAAAGAAGAGCAATTAATACAATTTTATAAACACGGAAAGCATTTTCGAGAAAAAATTGACCCTAGATAAGTGCACCACAACATTCAAAGAATGGCATTATCTATCATTCCCTTCATTCTATTTGTATTAATACTTTTGGTATGTTACACTCTCTTTAACCCAATTTATATGGCATGCTTTTCTTTTTCATTTGTCCCCAAAAAATGTCACCTTTATATATTTAGAAATACTTTAAAGTTCTCATGTTACTATGATGATTTATAGTCACACATGTTTAAAGCTTAGTTTAGACCACGTGTATCAAAGGTATTTCATAATTTGTGGCCTGATGGCACATAAATTCAAATGTAGAGAGAATAAATTTAATTTGTGCCACAAGACTTTCTTTTTTTCTTAAACTATGTGTCTAGTCAAACACCATACAAAAATTAAAATGAAATAAAAGGAATAAAATAGTTCTTAAAAAAACATGATCATCACTAAAAGGGTAGCCCGATGCACAAAGAATCCTGCATTCACCCAACGTCCGTAAAAGCCCCGCAGCCCAAGGGGATGTGACCTAGGCAGTCTACCCTGAGTTATAGATCATGCGGATACAACTTTTAAAGAAGATAATCACGATTAAAGCACAGTAATGAGTTCAAATCTGCCATACATTTAAAGAAAGACTTGCCATCATCTGTGGGATTTTCAACAGCAACTCCACGCGCGAATGCATCGGCAGACTCACGCATCCCCTTCTTAACCAAGTAATCATAGATGCACTTTTCAAGCCTGAAGAATTGCCAAAAGAATCTCATTAATTTGATGTAAATTGTTTTCCCCTAAAACATTTTCTCGATGAAGATGCCTTCCAACATTAATTTAAAGGGGAAAAAAATCAAATTTGACTCTATACTATCTAAAATTCAAGCCTGAAGGACAGCCCGGTGCACAAAAGCTTCCGTTGCACGGGATTCAGGGAAGGACCGTACTACAACGGTCTATTGTATGCAATTGTACACAGTCTTATTTTGCATACTTGCAAGAGATTGTTCCCACGGCTTGAACCCGTGACCTTCTAGTTGCATTGAAACAACTTTACCAATTACTCCAAGGCTTCCCTTCTGCCTAGTGAAAAACTATTTTCTTATTTCTTACGCTTGTCTCCTATCACTTGCTTCAACAAATAATCATACCTTTCCTTTCAACTTCAAAAACTTAAAAATGTCATCAAAACCCTATTGAAAAATCTCTCCAAAAAATTGTTTCTCAAGATAAAGCACGTTTTACATAAATTTCTCTGATTGAAAAAAACATTCAAGCATAAATTAAGAGGGCATAAAAGGAGAAAAGAACATATATCATAAAAAGTTATAAACTTGTACTCACATCTTTTCAGAATTCCCTGAGGCCATGATCCAAAAGAAAATGGAGAAAGAGGAGAAAATGAGAGTGAAGATAGATTAGGTAACAAGATTTGTCTGCTGAAAACTAAATGGAAGAAAAGATACAAACAAACAATATATACTATTGACTTGAAAATACTGAGTGATAAAAGAGACAAGAATATGGATGCCAAATAAAGGCAAAAAAAAAGAAAAATGATATCTATATTTTCACTATTAAAATGGAAGGTTATTTAATATAAAGTGTGTAATAAAAAATATGGAAATCAAATAAATGATGGGTGAAAATTTGTGAAACAAAAATTGTATTGACTTGAAGTGAGTGCGAAAGAAAAGAGACGAGAAAAGGATGCAAAAAGAAAATCTACAATTTCATTGTTAAAATGGAAACAAATTCATTATAAAGTGTGTACAATAAAAAATATGGCATGTGCAATCAAATGAATGATAATTTACATACCAACAATTGTATTGACTTAAAGAGATTGAGAAAGAAAAGAGATAGAGAAAAAGAAATCTACAATTTCATTGTTAAAATGGAAAAAAAAAATCATTATAAAGTGTGTACAGAAAAAAAGTATCGCAGGTAAACAATGCAGTAAATTGAAGGATGAGTGATAATTTGGTTAATAAATAGAATAAAAACCATATGCACAAAAGAATTCATAGTAATAAAAAGTATTCTTGTTTCGTCTCCACAACTAAGATTTTCTTTAAGATTTAAAGCTTTTTCTTTTTTAATCAATTAATTCTTATTACACTTTTTTTTTCCTTTAAGAATTTTCCTTTTATGCGTTTGGTACAATGCAGAAATAATTTATTTGCTTCTTATGCCTTTGATTCTTAAAGTCATCGGACAATTTTAGAAGTTCTCCTGAAAAAGAATATTGAGAGAAGTTTAAAAGAAAAAACTTTAAGGTGTCAGGTAGTTGTCTATTTAAGAAATTGATTTGTTTGCCAAATTTTAAAAAATATTTGAATTTAAATTCTTAACTATTTGAGAACATTTCTAAAAGTGTTTTCAATGAATATTTTTAAAGAAGTTTATGAAGATAATCTTAGGACCTTGTATGCTTGGACACTTCAATTTTATTCCTAGAAATTTCCTTTGTTTATTAACTCCGGAGTGGAGAATTAATATTTTTTAAAGAAGAAGAAAACCCAATTTGTATGTGTTCAAAAGAATGAGGTAGACATAAAATCACATGAAATGAAGTTGTTTTCAAATACATACGATCTCTTTAAAAACACATAGACTTACCAAAAAATAAGATGCAATAAGAAAAAATAATCTATGTAAGCGATACCAATTAGCTGTGGTTAAAGTTTTAATAATGATGATACATTTACATTAGGTCCACTACTCGGTACTAGTCTTTTGGTCTAGTCAGAAACTATATGATCATTTAGAAAATGCAGAGAATTTCCAACACTAAGAAAAAACTACATAATAATTTAAAAATACTGGCAAGACACTATTTTTTATAAATTGACCAGTAAAAGGGGATGATGTAAGTAAAAGAGAGGATTCTTTTTTTGTGAGAATTTATATTTACTAGTTAAAAAAATTTAAGAAGTGATCATGACTAGTTTGTGATCTTAGCGTGGAATCAAGTGTAACAAATAAATGGTGAAATTTGTCGGTAATTGTTAGAGAATTTGTACAAATTGATTAGGTAATTGTGCAACTGTGCAAAAATCGCATACTTAGTAGAATTCACTTTTTTGGGGGATTTGAGTAAGGTGTTCCAATGAAAAAAAATTTACCTTTATCAACTAAAATTCATGTTTGCACAAGAATTTATTTGTTGCCTTGTTCCCTTTTAATTGTAAGAAATGGGTTCTCTTCTCTTATTTGACTTTGCTCTACAAAACAAAACTATTTTGCATCATTCCCAAGCAAAAGTTACACTACAAAAGAAAAATTAGCTACAAACTCGTCACTTGAGTGTAGCTAATTTTTATTTTTTGAATGTAATTTCTTGCTTAGAATTGATGCATGATAGTTTTGTTTTGTAAATCAAAGTCAAATAAGAGAAGGGAGCTCAATTCTTAGAACAAGGCAATGAACGAATGCTTGTCCAAACATAAATTTAGTTGATAGAAGACAACAAATTTTAATTGAAACACCTCACTCAAACCAAAAAAAATTAAAAAAATTCTACAAAGTATGTGACTTTTGCACAATTGGACATTTACCCAAGTAAACTTTGTACAAACCCCTTATCAGTTACCGACAAATTTCACCATTTATATTTTACACTTGATTCCATGCTAAGATCATCAACTAGTCATGATCATTTTTTTAATCTTTTTGACTATAAATATAAATCCTCACAAAAAACTCCTCTTTTTTACTTCAACCCCTTTTACTTGTCAATTTAGAAAAAATAACTTTTTCTTTTACTTGTTCAATTAAGCAATTTAAAAGGGAATTACAAACAAAAAAAAAACAATTTCACCACTAACATTAAGGAATCATTTTTCAAACTAATTGAAGTACTAATAGTCAATTCCTTCTTTTTTAAAGCTCGTGACCACATAAATCAGAACAGAGGGAACGATATAACCTAACCTCTATAGAATCCATCGTGTCTTTAGTCATTGTCTTCACATCATGAGCTTTCTTTTGTACTTGATCTGCAGTACTAGTCTCTGATTTCCTCTTCAATTTTCTTTGCAGTTTTTGCCATGGATCTTCCATGCTTATTTTAGATTTCTCGGTCATCTTGGCGATCCTACCCTGCATCTGTCACGGTCCAATCATAGTTGAAACCTTTTTCGTAGTCCAATTTTCTTTTATATATGTCTGATGCATGGTACTCCTTCAACATAAACATGAACAAGAACAAAATATTAGAAAAAGTTTCCATTAGCTGCAAAAATTATACTATACTCTTTCTAATACTAGTTTTTTTTATTAATTTGCTTCAGAAAAGAAAAATAAAATCTCTTTAAATTTAGAAAACTTAACTTTCCTCAAGTTTTTCTAACTAAATAAATGTTATGACTTGTTCAAAATTACACATTTTTCAAAAGTTTAAACACAAATGGAAGCAAATCAAAAATTTAAATTCTATAGATTCAAGTACAAAACTCTAACACAATTCATTTAATTTACTATCTTTTAACACATAGGCGGAGCTAGTATTTTGAGTTTATGAATTCTGAAATCTAGAGAAGACAAACTTAGAAGTTCTAATAAACAATTTATAAATGTTAAGTAAATTTTTAAACACAAATTCAGGATGCGGGCTAGGCTAAAGCTACTGGGTTCGGTGATTCTGTGAAGTAGTATACAGGCTTGTAACTTCTCCCCTATTTTAACACATACACAAGCCCATGTTATAAATACACACATACATGTTTGAGTCAAAGCTAACTGGATTTGAACAGACAAATATTATGTCATGCTTAATACTACCTATGTTATATAAATTTCATAACTAATCAAACTATGTCATACAAATAATTGGAAAAAATATCATAATCATCTACCAAAAACAATAAACAGGTGGGACAAGGTACCTCAGAATGAGTAGGGGATGAGGAGAAGCAAACACGGGAGACATTGACGTGGAGAAACAGACATTACATGCAAACACTTCATTCCTGAAGTTGTTCTTAAGAAATTTCCATGCATTGCCTCATTTTCTGAACAACTACAAGATGGTGGCAGAGCCAGGATTTTCAGTAAAAGGGTTTAATATATATAGAAGTAAGGACACGAAGAAGACAAGGGAATTCAATATCTATCTATATAAACATAAAAGAAGAAGTATATTTTTCCGGAAAAGGGGGTTTGGATGAACCCCATTGTGCCCCCTATCTAGTATGATAAAAGTAAAAATCCTTAATTTCTCCTTTAGCCTGCCTATCACCAAACTTTTAAGGTGTTTCTGCTGAAAACTTGTGTAAATCTTCACCTTGAAGAGTTTCACTTTCTTCGTAATCCTGCATAAGGCTCTCACATTTCACATTAGAATTTTAAGTTGCATTTCTCCCTTGAATACTGATAAAATCATGCACAAAGTTGCAGAAAGATATCTCAATGACCAAAAATATTCTGGAAACAAATTCACACTGGATATCGTAACCAAAACAACTACTAAATGTTATGAGTATTCAACTTATTCTGGCATGTTCTTCCCTTAAGCCAACATGCGTAAGCATATTATCGTTGACATCACTAAAACTTGCAAGGGAAGAAATTGTGCGCTCAAAAGCTTTAGCTGCCAGGCCACTTTAGGTAAAACATCCTGTTAAGGACAGGATGAAGTTTTTGAAAATTGTTTCTTTTGATTTGTACTCGTAAACTGGGACTTGACAATTGATAGTCAATAGCAGGGGCAGCAGTGCAAGCTCCCTGTGAACAAACGAACTTAAAGATGAACCTGAACGGAATACTATAATGAACAATGCAGATAAAGTTAACTTTCAGATGCTATAAAAATTCAGGGGACTGACAGTTAAGCTCCATTCTTGATTACATACTTGTTGGCGAGCCTTATTTTCCTCTAGAGGTACAACAAAAGGAAAAAATCAATCAGAACAAAGAATTAGAAACCTCAAATTAGCACGAATCTACTGTACCACTAGCTCAAATTCATCATTTGTACAATCCAAGTTTTAGGCATTTCAGATATCCTCTGTATGGTCAAAGCAATAAATTTTCTTGGCAACTCTTCTGGAAAAAACATGCAAAGAGTAAAGCACTCATCATATCCATGGAACAAAACATGTAAACTTGTGTGCTACTTCCCTACTTCTTTCCGTGTATGTTTTCTTAATATCATGTTTATCCTAAACGCTATTTCAAGGAAAGTAATCTTCGTTAAATAGCAAAGGAGAGGAAGATAAAGAAAGAACACCATTGGTGAGATTGAAACTTTGCACCTTCGTAATGTAGGATGGAAACACAACAACTAAGCAGCATCTATTTACTTTTAAAAATGCATAATACCGTCTCTTTCCGTTGAGACTCAATTTTGCAGGACAAAGATACATATTCGTTCTGTTAACATTGGCAACACTAAGAAATGGATTGCCTCTGCAAATCATAGGCTCAATTCTCTATTTATCTGTTCTTTAATTCCAAGTCATTCAAAATTAATAAAATTCCATGCAGACATTGTTTCCCAAATCACAACATTTGCAACAGCATGAAGACTATGTTCACAATACAGATCTGCAGTAAAGCTGATACGAATCATCGCATTCATCATTCATCGATAAGGGCAGGGGCGGAGCTACAGTGTCTTGAGGGTGTCCAATTGGACACCCTTTGTCGGAAAATTATACCGTACACTTAAGTAAAATGCTGTTCAAAATGCTTAAATTTATACTTTGGACACCCTTGACTCAATAAGCCACTGCGGCCCAGCGGATGGAGGCTCACTTGTGAAGCCCATGTGCGCAGGTTCGAATCCCCAGTAGCTACTCATTTTTATAATCATTTGTAAGAGCTCCTATTTTATTATTTTTATAATCATTTTTAAGAGCTCCTATTTTATTATTCCTTTAATTATCCAAGGTAATTAAAGGTCTTTCTAAAAAATAGTTAGTAAATTTGTTAGAAATCTATAACTTAAAAATCTAATAAAGCTTATTGAATTTTCAATGAATTTGACTTTTTAGTTCTTTTCATCGAAGTTTGAAATAAAACTTAAATGTAATTATTAAAATGATTTCATTTTAAGTTGAACCACCCCCTTTCTTTTCTTTTTTTCCTTTGTTCATTTACTTCATATTAAATTAAACACAAATAATTAAAGCTACATATCATGCGATTTGATTTTTAAAATTTTGGAACATTTATACATAAAAAAATATATTAAGATTACGTAATTTGATTTTAAATTTTTCAATGCACCCATTCATCAACTTTTTTTTGCTTATGTAATGTTTGGACACCCTTCGTGAAATTTCTAGCTTCGCCACTGGATAAGGGAACCTGAAGAGGCCATGTTCTTATTGCAACAAACATTCATTCTAAGTCAATAATGCAATCAAATTACTTTTACCTTCATTGTCATCGAGCTCTTGCAAGTAATGATCAGCATCCAAGGCTTCCACACACCCTACACAAATATGAAGTTGAAAAGCAGAAGCATCTTAGAACCGTCATTCTGCTAACATTACGCTATCTCGTTATCTTGAGAGAACAGTGAAAATCAAAGCTTCAAACGAATCCACATTGAAGATATAAATGACAAACATAGATGGAAAATGCAAGCACAGAAGCGCACAGGCGCAATTCTTTGCAGTGTTACATGAGAAACTTTGCAATTTACAAAAGTCTCTTTTACTCTAACACAGTGGCTGCCAGAACAAGGAGATATTATTGATACAATTCTAAATCAAGGCTTTACAAATTAGAAAAGAAAAAAACACATATTCATGGACCATATTTTGATCTCGCCAGCACAGACACTGTCATAGTAGAAGTATGTGAGATACACCTAATAGACATGCAGTAGACATGGCCAACCAAGCAAACCAACTTCATTTCTGGACCAAGCAAACCAATAATGAGCAAAGATTAAACCAAATTCGGATCACTAACCTGTGCCAGCATGTGTGAATTACTTCGGTTTTCTTAATGAAAGATCGTTCTGAGTTATTTTCTATATTCAAAAGTTTCTTTGCTGAAATACAAAATCAAGGAGTTTATGACTTACCAAGGCATTATTCACCAGACTACTTGTCCATACACCCCTCAACAGAACGGTGTAGCAGAAAGGAAAAATAGGCATCTTATTGAGACTGCTCGTACTCTTCTCCTTGAATCCCATGTTCCGTTGTGTTTTTGGGGAGATGCAGTTCTTACGTCTTGTTATTTAATAAATAGAATGTCCTCATCTTCTATTCAGAACCAGGTTCCACATTCCATATTGTTTCTTCAGTCACATCTCTATTCTATCCCCCCTCGTGTCTTTGAGAGCACATGTTTTGTTCATAACTTAGCCCCAGGGAAAGATAAATTAGCCCCTCGTGCCCTCAAATGTGTCTTTCTTGGTTACTCTCGAGTTCAAAAAGGGTATCGTTGTTATTCACATTATCTTCATCGATACCTTATGTCCGCTGATGTAACATTCTTTGAGTCTCAGCCTTACTATACGTCTTCTCATCCTGATGTATCTATGGTCTTACCCATACCTCAGGTTTTACCTGTACCAACTTTGAGGAATCTACGGTAACTTTTACATCTCCAGTTGTAGTGCCACCACTCCTAAATTATCATCGCCGTCCACATCCAACTCTAGTCCCAAATAATTCATGTCATGCGCCAGACCCTGCCTGCTCCTACTGCGGACTTGCCTCCTCCTAGCCAACCGCTTGCACTTCAAAAAGGTATGCGATCCACTTGAAATACTAACCCTCAATATACCTTCTTGATTTATCATCGTCTATCATCACCCCATTATGCTTTTGTATCGTCTTTGTCCTCTATTTCCATTCCTAAGACTACAGGTGAAGCACTTTCTCATTCTGGATGAAGGCAGGCTATGGTGGTACTTGGGAGCTTGTCTCTCTTCCTGCAGGCAAATCTACTGTTGGTTGTCACTGGGTTTATGCAGTCAAAATTGGTCCAGACGGTCAGGTTGATTGGCTTAAGGCTCGCCTTGTTACCAAAGGGTATACTCAGATATTTGGGCTAGATTATAGTGACACTTTCGCTCTTGTGGCTAAAATAGCATATGTCCGTCTTTTTCTATCTATGGTTGTCGTTCGTCATTGGTCTCTTCATCAGTTGGACATTAAGAATGCTTTTTTGCATGGTGATCTTGAGGAGGAAGTCTATATGGAGCAACCACCTGGTTTTGTTGCGCAGGGGGAATCTAGTAGCCTAATATGTCGATTGCGTAGGTCACTCTATGGTCTGAAACAATCTCCTAGAGCTTGGTTTGGGAAGTTCAGCACAGTAATTCAGCAGTTTGGCATGACTCGTAGTGGAGCTGATCACTCTGTGTTTTATCGGCATTTTGCACCAAATCGATGTATATATTTGGTTGTGTACGTTGATGATATTGTTATCACTGGTAATGATCAAGATAGTATCACCAAATTGAACCAACATCTCTCTAAGAACTTCCAGACTAAAGACCTTGGCATATTGAAGTATTTCCTAGGTATTGTGGTTGCTCAGTCTAGATCAAGTATTGTTATTTCTCAACGCAAGTATGCCTTAGACATTCTTGAGGAGACTGGAATGATGGGATGTAGACCTATTGACACTCCTATAGATCCGAATGGCAAACTCCTTCAGGACAGGGGGAGCCACTTAGTAATCCTGAAAGGTATAGACGGCTCGTTGGAAAGTTGAATTATCTCACAGTGACTAAACCTGACATCTCTTTTCCAGTGAGTGTTGTAAGTCAGTTTATGACTTCCCCTTGTGATAGTCATTGGGAAGCAGTTGTTCGTATCCAGCAATATATAAAGTCAGCTCCCAGTAGAGGACTACTCTATGAGGATCAAGGCCATGAGCATATCACTGGATATACAGACGTTGATTGGGCAGGATCACCCTCTGATAGACGTTCGACATCCGGATATTGTGTTTTAGTGGGAGGTAATTTGGTGTTGTGGAAGAGTAACAAACAAAGTGTGGTTGCTCGATCTAGTGCAGAATCAGAATATCGAGCAATGGCGGCAGCAACTTGTGAGCTAGTTTGGATCAAACAGTTGTTAGGAGAACTAAAATTTGGCAAAATTGATTAGATGGAACTTGTGTGTGATAATCAAGCAGCTCTTCATATCGCATCAAATTCAGTGTTTTATGAAAGGACTAAGCACATTGAGATTGATTGTCACTTTGTCAGAGAAAAGATACTCTCAGGAGATAATGTTACGAAATTTGTGAGGTCAAATGATCAACTTGCAGATATCTTCACCAAGTCCCTCACAGGTCCTCGTATTACTTACATCTGTACCAAGCTAGGTACATATGATTTGTATGCACCAGCTTGAGGGGAAGTGTTAGAATAGAAATAAGTATATACATTCCTAATTAGAATAGGAATAGGAATCCTAGTTGGAAAAGATTCCAATGTAGTGTCTATAAATAGAACCTCAATGTAACAATTTAGATACACAATTCAATAATATATTTCTCCTATATTTCTCACAGTATCAATAAACACGCTCAGTAAGATCACTTGACTAATAAAAAAGAATCCTCTTAGTCCCAAATTTTTACCATTGTGGTCGCAAATGCAATAATCAAAACTACCGTCCTTATTAAAAACTAGTTCCAACTAACGTCATTTGAATACCTTCTTTTCTTCTACTGTAAATTAATACTAATGTTATGCTTAAATGTATACTATTTCTGATAGGATTTTGTAAAAAACAATCAAAAAAGCATGATAGGAAACTAAAAGACGTTAATGAAAAGCATAAAAGAATCCAGAATTAAAACCCTATAGGTTCAACCTTTAAGGTTCGTCATATTGAACCCATTGTATTTTTAGAATTATGGATCCACAAATACTAGTCAATCATGAAATTCTAGTAGATTTTTAGGCATAAATTCATATTGTGCGTCGAAAGTATTGGGAGCGGATGAACCCAGTGCCGGAACACTACATCGCCTCTTATGGAAAGTCACACTTGCTATTAACACCAAGTCTTCAAACAACCATGCTCAGCAACCACCCATTCATTAGAAAATAGAATGAGATTTGAGACTTAATTGGTTATGCATTTATGACGACTTGTGGAATTGAAAAATAGAAAAAGGTGTGTATCTCATTATATATTTATATCTTTAATTTTATGCTCTATCTTATTACGATTATTAGGGAAAGAAAAAGGAAGCCACGGAAGTTTATATCAACTTCTACCAAGTCAAACCCCTCTAGTAATAACTTGATAAAATTGAAATGACCTAGGTAGAAGAGCTTGAGACTACTTGCAAAGACAGAGTAATTTAAAATATGTTCACTTTATAGGCAGCTACTTGAAGAATATAGAAGTCAATCAAGGTAAAGAGAAAAGACTTTTAGACATGTTATGCTGGCAAGATTTGGTATGTGTGTTATTAAAAGTCATTGTTTTCACCACTAAAAGTGATAAAGCAATCCAAGAGAAGAGTTACTGCTTTATAAGCGAAATCATGCGCTTCAAATGATGAAGCACAAAGTTATCCTAACCATAAGAGGACACTTTTTGCCTCAACTAGGAAGAGTTGGATTTGCACCAACTTAATTATAGCATTAAATTCATACATGATTTATATTTTTGCAGTTTTCCATGATTTACTTCATTATGTACTTTAGTGTTCTATCTTATAACAATTATTAGGGAAAGAGAAAGGAAGTCACAAATGGAATATTTATATTTAGTTTATAACATTCTCCTACACTCCTTATACCAGGTCGGACCCCTCTAGTAACAACTTCCTGAAATTGGAATGACCTAGATAAAAAGGTTTTAAACTACTTGCAAAGACAAGAGTAGTTTAAATATGTTTTCTTTATAGCAAGTTACTTGCAGAAGGGATCAAAGTAAGGAAAAACAACTTTCATACATGTTATGATGGCACAATAAGTTGAGTTTCATAGTGTTATTAAGGGCCATTGTTTTGTCGCTTAAAGCAATAAAGCAAGCCAAGCAAGGAGTTATCACTTCAAGCAAAGCGAGGAAGCTTCAGAGAAGTGTGTGCTTCAAATGATGACGCACAAAAATAATCCTAATGATAAGAGGACAATTTTTGGCTTAACTATGAGGAGTTGGACTAATATTAGCTTTATTATGGCATTAAATTCAGACATGTTTGGTATTTTTTTATTTCCATAACTTGTGCGCTTTACTTCAAAGAAGCATGCGCTTTAGTTCTCTCTTTTTGCTTCAAGCTCGTAATTCTTATTGTTTTTTATGGGCTTTACTTCAAATAAAGGTGCACTTCAATTCTCGTTTTTTGCTTCAAGCTCATAGATCTTGTCGTGTTTTTTGTCTTTGAAAATATTGGAGCATCATGGTCTAAGCTTGCCTAACAATGTGATCATTACATCAGCAATTATGAAAGTGATCCAATCAAGCTGTGTTTTCATATGGAAGGCTTCGTGCTCAAAGCGCATGGAGCTAGAAAACTACCAAAGTTCTCCTCTTTAAGTGGAGTTCATCATTTTCTCTTTGCGAGAAAGAATTTTTGGTCTTCTCCAATGAGGAAAGGTGATGAGGTCAATTTCCAATACTTAACAACACAAATCTTAAGGAAGTCAAAAGTAATTGAACTAACATTTAACATTCGTTTCCCCCTTTATCAACTTAGTGATCCTCTTCCTCTTTTACTTCCTCTCTCCCTCATCCTGGAAGGAATAGAACCTTGTAAGTTATGTCACAACTTCAAAAAAAAAAAAGATATTGTCTCGGAAATGCAAACTTACTTTGGCCTCCCACTGTTGAGGCATTATTTGGAATCTGCTCCATCAGGTGGCTGTATGACAAATGAACATCCAAAAAAGTTAGAAATCTTCTGATTCACGACCTTCAACAACCAAATTGATGCTTTCGCTATGCAATATCTAAGCAATAACTAATTATCCAGAAAGATAACACAGAGAATTGGATAAATTCAATTTTACAGTCATAATTGCATTGCACAAAACCCAATGGAAACGTGATTTTGTTCAAGAACAAAGCAGCATTGATATAACATGAAGTTAAGTGAACAAGGGAAACACTATAAATACATCAAACGCAGAAATATTGGTCCGCATTAGCAATAAATATAACATGTTACCTAGAATCAGTTACAATTGGCACCCTCTGACTTTGACTCGGACTAGGACGATCCATCTCAGGAAACCTTAAATCAAACAGTGCTTCATCCTCAGGTGTCCGCAGGTGGAAGGCTGGCACCAGAGGAGATATATTATGCGCCTATAGTTAGAAAAAAAGAGTGACATCACTAATGAGATATTGTAATCTATAAAATTAAGTTGAAACGACTGCATGGTAGGAGAGCTAACTGGTCTATCAGAATGAGGACAAGATGTTGGCACAGCAAATGGGATATGATACTCCACGTTGTCAATAGTCTGTGCAGCCTGAGAATTAAAAAAGAATCATGCATTTAGATTATAATAGTCTCAAAAAGAGAAAAATTTAATCTCATATTGAAATGACTGATATTTTCACAAGAACCTCATGCGTGCTAGAGTAAGGTTATCAAAATCAAATACGGTGAGGAGGATAGAAGGATGGCAAAGGAAGTAATTACTCCATATGGGGTTAGTGTGTGAAGATCAATTAGAGTACTTTGGCCTTTTATGAAGAACCACACCAATATTAAAGTAGGAAATGGTTGCAAGATCTCCTTTTGGGAGGATAAGTGGTTGAGATCACATAGTTTAAAGGGTTTGTTCCCTGAATTAGCTGGTATTGCAGTACAACAGAATGTGAGTGTGGCTGACATATGGACACAACAAGGATGGGACACTCAATTCAGGAAGAACTTCAATGACTGGGATTCTGTCATTGAGTTCTTCAGAATGTTGGAGGAGTTTAGAGCTACAAGTGAAGAAGCAGACTTTGGCGGAAATTAGATAGCAATGACATATTCAAGGTGAACTCTGCTTACAAGTTATTGAACCGAGGAAACCAACAGACACAATATTGGCCATGGAAGCATATATGGAAGACCAAAATCTCCTTCAAAGTTGTCTGTTTTACTTGGTTATTGGCAAGAGAGGCTGTTTTGACACAAGAGAACCTCAAGAAGAGGAAATTCTCTTTATGTTCCAGATGTTACCTTTGTGGTGAAGAGGTTGAGACAGTTGGTCATCTATTTCTGCAATGCATGATAACTACACAACTGTGGAGGATTTTTGTTAGCCTTAGGAGCATTAGTTGTGTCATGCCTAACAAATAACTCACTTGTTATATAGTTGGGAGGAAGCAGGAGTAGGAGATGGAGAGTTGTCTCAGCTTGCATTTGGTGGACAATATGGAAGAAAAGGAATTCAAGATATTTTGAGAGCAAAAACCGTGATCTACAGATGATGAAACTAAGTTGCATTAGACTTTTTTGTTTCTAGTGCAAACAAATATACTTAGAGGATACTGACTCGATTAAATACATCCTAGGATATTGTTAGGATTGTGAGTCAGCTTTTCAGTCTTTTGATTTTGCTGTAAATATGGTTTCAGTGCAACTCAACTCATGTACTGACTTGTCAATATACACAAATGTTACCTTCTCAAAAAACAACGACAAATTTAATTTAGACTTGTTAACGGAATACCTCAGAATATGGCTCTTGGGCACGCTTGGCCTGATTAGAGCTGAACTTCTCATAGAACACATCCCACCATTCCATTAGCAATCCCTCCGGGGATTCAATAGCTAATACAAATCACATAAATTAAATAATACTACATTAGCACATCACCACAAATAAAATGATCAAAATTAACAAGTCTTCTCTTTATAAACCGTTTTTAAAAAAAATTTATGTCCAGTCAATCAAACAGCATATAAAAATTAAAAGAGTTAAATGATGAATGACATTTAAACTACAGCTTTTGCACGAGCTTCATTCCTAACTATCAGTTATCCCTTTTTTCTATCTAAATTATCATCATTTATAAATTAAAACACATATCAACTATTCCCTTTCCCTATCTAAACCATGATAATAGTACAGGTAGAAAAAAGAAAATGATACATAGTTTGGGTATAAAACTCCAAAAAAGGGATAAACAAATTCTTTTATCTCAAACACAAAGCATCCTGCATTAACGCGAGCCAAGGAGATATGACCTAGACAATCTATCCTAACTCAAACATCAGTAAGCACCGGTAGCTAATTTCACGGCTACTCATGAGTTATAAATCACACGGAAACAACTTTTAACAATAATAATCCTGATTAAAGCAAATAATCAGTTCAAATTAACCATAAATTTAAGAAAAAAACTTACCAACGGTATCGGGATTCACAACATTAGCTTCGATGGCGAATAACTCAGCAGTCAGATGCAGTCCCTTTTTAACCAAGTAGTTGTAGAGGTATTTGTCCAGCCTGAATTTTTTTTCAAAATTGAGTCATAAACTATTTACTAATTAATAATTCCGTTTTAATTTTATGTAACACAATTTGAAATATGTGATTTAAATTTTTAATTTTTAAAATTTCGACATGAATATGAGAAGACATTAGAATTTACCCCTCTACTATTTTAATTGGTTAAATGTATCCTTAATTTGACTTTTGTGTTTATTCAAGGTTTTAGAATTAATGAATTGTGTCTTATTTACTCCAATTATTAATTGAGGTCTTGTGCGAATAAATGGACTTTTAAGTGTTAAAATTATTTGAGAAAAAAGAGTTACTTATATTTACTTATTTATATTTTTTACTAAAATTTAATATTTAATATAATTTAATAAGTAGATCTGTAATGCATATATAGTTTTTTTTCTATCTTATACGGGTGGAGGAATTATTTTTAATAGATCATTGTTTCAAATAAAGTAAATTAATTTTAATAATACCTGAAATTGGATTAAATTAAAATTTTAATAAGAGGCAAAGTTTTGAGGATTATATAAGGGAAAATAAATTTTTTCCACTTTATTAATATCAAAATTCATCTAATTTGTCTAGATTTGAATTAGGTTTGTAAGCCAAATTAACTTATAAAAAATATATCTAAAATTTAAAAAAAAAACACATTAATTTGATTAGTCATGATAAATAAATAAAAAATATTTAATAGTTCGATTTCGTAATAAACAAAATAAACTAGTAACAAATAAAGAGGTGAATAATAATTATGAGTTCGACCACTTGATTTTTGACCTATTATTTGAGCCTAGGCAAAATTGAGAAATTGAAATTACTTGATCACTAACAACGAAATAAAATAAAATAAAATAATCTTTTAAACCTTTTAAGTGTAAAAGGTTGTAAAAAGAACATCAAATTTTAAAAAATAAAAACGTAAGCGACCTAAAAAATCAATTCATCCGCAAAAATTGAACATGTTTTGATCCAATTCAGTTATTAATTTGATCTGATTTAATCCGTTCAAATGTAGCTAAAAAAAATTGTTAAAACTCCTAATGAAAATCATTTTATTTTATTCTACGTTTATTCTATATCACTTGTTTCAATCAAAACTTATGTTTTTTCTCCTATTTTTACAACATTAAAAAATTATCAGAACACCGTTGAAAGATTCTCTAAAAATTATTTTTCAAGATAAAACATTTTTTTATATAAATTTCTTTGATTAGAAAAATCATTCCAACCGAAAATAATGAGAATGCAAAAAGAGAAAACAACATTAAAATAAATAAATTAGAAAACAACTTTTACTTGGAAACTCACATTATTTGGGGATTCCATGACTCCATGATCCTTAAAGACTAAAAGTTTTTTTTTTTTAAGAGAATAGAGAAGAAAAAGAGAGGAAAATGAAATAACAATGAAGAAAGAGGAAAAATAAAAAGTGAAAATAATTTGTAAAGAGGTTAATAGCATGTAAAACTCAAATGGGTGTGAAAACACACAAACAAAAAATTAAGTTGACTTGAAAATAGTGATTAAAAAAAAGAGTCAACATTACAACTAGATTCTCTTTAAAAATTAAAGAACTTCATTTATTAATCAACTAATTCAAATTAAACCTTTTTTTTCTCTTTAAGAATTTTCATTTTATGCCTCTAATTCGTAAAGCCATTTGAGAATTTTAATCAATTATATTTGCTTGTGAGATACTTCAATTTTATTTCTAGATTTTTAAGAAATTCTTGACTTGAAAGGGGAGAAAAATATTTTTTTAAAAGGTGGATTCAAGCGAAATCAATAATTTGAAAATGCTAATATGGATAAAGTAACCGTAAATATATAATTACATAAAATACTGAAAGACCAATAACTTCTTTAAATTTACGAAAATTTAAAAGATAAATAGAATATGATTTGATAAAAAGGTGTATGTAGGCTATGTATCAATTAATTATGATTGAATTTTAATTATGTCAATACGTTTACTTGTGGTTCATTGAGAGTCTTTTTTAATCTGGTTAGACTTATATGATCATTTAGGAAATATGAAGAATTTATAATGTAAGAGAAACTAATAATTTAAAATATTGTAAAGAGACTAAAAATTTAACCGGAATTAACAATACATATTTTTTGTTAAAACAACAAATATTCATCATTGATCTTATTTAATGATGAATTAATCATATATGTTACCTAACAAAAAATAGTGACAAAACGCGTTAACTTTTTTTTTTTTTTCAACGTAACGTTTGCTTGCATTGATGCAAAATAGATTTATTCTGGAGACAAATTTAAATAAAAGAACAGTCAATTCGTACAACTAAAGAGGAATATTGCAATAAATGAGTTGTTGTCTAATCATAAATTTAGTTGACAAAAGACAATATATTTTTGCACCAAAAAAAGAAGAAGCAATTTTCATTAAATGACCTCACTTAAACCAAAAAATATATAAAATCATTTCTACTGATATAGTGATATTACCAAATTAATTTGTACAAATCCTTAACATTTTTAAATAATACTGATAAATTGCACCATTTATTTTTTGCACTTATTTTATACTAGCATCACCAAGATATCTTTTAGATTGTAAATAATAAAAGGAAAAATGGTATGAAATAGCAAATTATTAATTTAAATTAAATGTTATAGTCATAGTTTATTTTAATTGTAATTCGCAGCAAACATCTCCTTTTTTATGACATCTGATTTGGTATACAATTAGCCATTTTCGGTATATAATTAGTCATTTTAGACATTTCGGTATAAAATATATAAAATGCGTTTGTGTTTGTATAAAGCGAGAGAAAAATATATATACAAATACGAATACATATATTTTCGTCCTATACACTTGTAATTATACAAATACAGATTTTATTATACAAATTACAATGTATAAATGAATTTATACAAAACTGAATAATTTGTATAAAATTGGATGTTTGTAGCGAATTATACAAATCAAAAGCTCCATAGCAAGCATAAAATTTGTTATGGAGCGCAATTATGCAAACTATAACTATAGCATACAAATATGATTTTTATGTTTGCTATATGTGAAAGTTGCTCCAAATAAAATCCTCACACACAAAAAAAAATATCTTTTTTTCTCACTGGTCCTTTTTTTAAAACATTTAAGATTTAATTTATTAAAAGGAAAAAAAGATAACTATACCTTCAAACTATCGTAAATGGTATATAGATACTCTAGGTCATACTTTTGGGACATTGGTGCCGGTGCCGTTCAAAAACTAGAGCATATGTGCCCTTCACTCCAACGGAAGACTAAATAGGGACACGTGTATGTTTGTTAGTATAAAAGGATATATATGCTCTAGATTTTAGACAACAGCCCTTCTTGACCAAGTTATTTGCCATCTTGATGTCAACACGTCACATTCTGGGGTTAAAGATAGCTCGAAAGTACCACATACCACCAGAGGTGGAGGGAAAAAAGATAATTTTCAAGAGAAGTTAGTAATACAAAGTAAACCACTCTATCTTTATCAGCGAGAGAGTGAAGTTAATCAGAAATGTGCTGCTGATGTCTTATTGCAATGTCAACAATACTAACACTATTTCGCTGATCACATCAGAATTCAAAAGCTAATTTTTCAAAGGAAAGAAAACATTGAAATAAGACATAAATACAATATTAATAATGGGTAAAGAGAGCTTTAGTTCAGTCACGTTACTCCTAGCCATAGACAGGCAATTTGCAATCACACTCAAAATCTGGTGATCATGTTCCATGTTATCTATCATGTAAAATTACAGAAGCATTTCACCTCGACACACACCTACAACCTAATCACGCATTAGTATAATGGGGAGGCAGAAAAAATATAGCAGAACGGAACATAAACCTCTTTAATTACAGCGGGACTTGGTAAAGCTATCAAAGCTAGATAATCGAGGAACTCATGAGAAAGCCTTAGACTTTGATGAAGCATTTTGATGTGCGGATCCAAGTTTTTGGATCCAATGAAGAAACCCCTTCTTGTGATGAAACATTGAATTTTGTACTAGATTCAGAGTCCCATCATGCGCAACTGAAGATTCAAACTGCTCTAGTACCTTCCCGATCTGCCAAAACTCAGGCCTCTTTTCTGGTTGCAAAGACCAACACTGTTCGATCAAAGTTCTCATGGCAAGAGGGCAGTCCCCAGGAATAGGCGGTCTCATATTCTGAAAGGTTCCAGAGACATTCTTTCAGAATTACACATAATCTTCCTTAATAGCAGGCTTATAGAGGGGGGGGGGATCCTCTTTTTAAGATATGATGAAGTTATTGACAGAAACAATCCTTTGTGGGGGGGGATGGGGTTTAGGAGCATGATTTTGTCTCTTGGCTAGTCATAGGGACAAAAAGGGTCATCCATGGCAAGGTCACAATTGTGTGCATCATCTTCCAGATGCATCAGCGGTCATAAATTATTTGGAAAAAGATAACATATGAACCAATGATACTTTTGAGCACCATGACAACTAAACATAAAGTTCGTAATACTAACTTCAATACCTAGAATAGATGAATAAGAAAAAAATTCAATACCTTGTTCACAACAGCAAAAGCAGCCTGTACTGGTGTCATGTCTACATAAGGAATGGTTCCGGCCACCATTTCCCATAAAATGAGTCCAAAACTATACACATCCACCTTCCGTCCATATGATTTTCGTTTAATCATCTCAGGTGCCATCCATCGGTAAGTACCTGGATCATCAGCCAAAAGATCACAATATGCTTCCTCACAAGCAATTCCAAAATCTGCAATTTTAAGGTGGAAGTTCTCATCGATAAGTATATTTTCCGGTTTGAGATCCCTATGAATAATGCCTTGTGAGTGAATATATTGCATCCCATGAGCAATATCCAAGGCCAGTGCAATTAGTTTTTGCAAGGTTAGGGACTTGTCCTCAAGCTTGTGAAGGTGTGCTCTCAAAGAACCCTCAGATAGATACTCAGTGACAACACAAAAAACTGGTGTCTTTCTGCATGCTCCTACAAACTGCATTAAGAGGCCATTAAAAACTAGATCAGAGATGATTTTGAAAACAAAAATAAGTTGCCAAAGTTGTGTTTTACCAATTTAAAACATAAAAATGGCAGCTGCCGAGATATTAAAAGAAAAACAAAACAAACACAGGCCATGGAAGAACTTCCATTTAAAAATTCTTTGTCAAGCCATCAAATACAGTAAGGAATGTATATGCAGAATGCAATATGCTCAAATTGAATGCATCAAACAAGAAAGTTGATCATCGTTAACTACCTTTACGACATTTTGATGGTGGAGTTGAGACAAGAGAGTAACTTCTCTGGTAAACTGATTCTCCAACCGAGTCGC
>JAJOOS010011467.1:0-39956 GCA_029582725.1 Solanum chiquidenum | reverse complement strand
CTGAGTTCTAGGGAGGGGCTGCAGTGGTAAACCACGGACCACCAGCACGGACCGTGGTCTGATCTACGGTCCGTGGATGGTGACCGTAAGTTGCACCTGCAACTTCTCAAAATCTGTATTTTTGGTCTGTTTCAGATACGGGGTGTTACAACTTCACACCAATCGACACTAGACTATTAGATAGTATCACACTAAATCTATATTAATAATTCTTTTCTTGTTGATTACCTTCTTTGGTCCGACAAGTAGCAACAAGGCGAGTTCTAACATTGCGCACCGTTAAAAAGACTTTTAAATGAAAGAAATATCAATACATGCAAAACACTATTCAAGAATTACTTATTTACTATTCATACTTTGTTAATCGCTCATGGTTCCCACAACCCTAGTTGTTGAGTTTAGTTACCCATAATCATATGAACACAACTCATTGTTTTAGATGAAAAAATTATGAACTTACGTAATTGAGAATAACAAACCCAAAATTTTCACCTTGAATTTCAAAAGAAAGATCACCAAAATGTGCTTAGAAAATTAAGAATTGCTAAAGTTGCAACTCTTTTTTCCCAAGCCAAAAACTAGAATAAAAATAATAAAGTCTAACCCCCAAAAATAAGATTTACATGCCCTATTTGTAGAAAACAAGTCCTAAATTAAAAGGGAAACAAAATAAGGAAAGTTTGTTCAGGCACGCGTCTTCATTCCACGAGACTGATTGACGGACCGTCAATGGATCTACGGTCCGTTAGTCCATTCCGTTAGCCAGGACGTGGAAAATATTTTAGCTTCTAAAAATTAGCTTCTCTGAAGCAAATGACGGAACACCAGTACGAACTGTAGATCCATCTACGGTCCGTAGATCCCTCTCCGTAGCTCCATACTTAGAATTCTCCAGAAATCAGGTACTGGAACCCTCGCATTCACATTCTACGGTTCAGCAGTACGGTCCGTAGATCAATCTACGGACCGTCAATGGCCACCGTGGTTCCACACTTGGTCAGATTTCCCTGATTTGTCTTCCATACCTTGCCTGTGGATCTACGATCACCATCTACAGTGCGTCAATGGACCTACGGTCCGTAGATCACCTCCGTAGATGTCCTCTTCTGCATTTCTCTCAGCTGTCTCTTTACTTCCGCACCTAAACATCTCTCCTGTAAATCATGATAAAAACACATAAAAACCAATACAAAAAGGCCCTAGATACACACAACTCTTAAGTTAAATGTATTAAAAATATCGTAAACTCACGGTATATCACTAATGTTAAAAACTACAAATAGATGGTGTTGCTTCACATCACAACTGACGACTTTCTTCTCTTTATCTTTCTCTTTCTCTTCCTTTTTTCTCTCTCTTTATCTTTCTCTTTCTCCTTGACTTTTGCGATTGAGGAATATACTGGAGTAGTAGTCTTTGATCATTTTTTTTTACTAATTATAGATAGTGATCGGGAAATTGAATTTTTCAACCTCATAAACTTCAAAGGCTGTGAAATCTTCTTGGATGTATGGACATCAATGTTATATGTCATTTACTTAAAAATATTAGTGAGTTCTTTAACACGACTAATAAAATAATTATGTTTCTGCTCACATCCTTTGCAACGATAAAAAAAGCATTTGATGTTAAAAGAGGAATCAGCACCAGCAAAAGATTGAGTTGTTGCTGTAACATCCCGTAACTAGAAATAACTAAAAAGGAATTTAAAAAAAGGAAATAGTCATTTTTTGAAAGAATATAAAAATCTGGAAAATTTCTTAAGTATGTTAAGTTGGGTGTTTGGTCAACTTCACATGACCATAACTTCTAGCTCAGGATGAGTTAGGTGTGGTTCCAGATATTGTAGGAAATATATTGGAATAATCTTTCCAATTCCGCCAAGTTTGCGCGATTCCGAGTTTGTATGAGGGAGATATGCCCATTGGAAGTTGGGTTGTTCGAATAAGAAAATGTCCAATCCGGATTTTTAAAGGGTGTTTTGGTCTTTTCCTTACCCAATTAATTTATTATGCTTTTGGGTAATTAATTGGGGTCTAGACTGATCTTAGTCAGTTTACGCTCTTGGAAAAAGAATTAGGGTTTTGAGAAAAGAGAACAGAGAAAAGAAGAGAAGAAAGGAGGAAAAGAAACAAGAATCGTCAAAATCTTCACGAATTGCTTGTGGATTTCATTAAGGGGTGATCCCTACGAGGTATGTGAGTTCACACAGCGTTGGGTTCGTTTACCCACGCACCAAACATGTTTATTTCAGTATGATTTTCGTCCTAAAAGATTGAGACTTTGATGTTCTTGAGTTATGTTCTTGAGTTGTGTTCTTGAATTGCTTTCGTTCTTGAATTTGGGATGAGATTGAGGAGTTCTTGAGAGTTTAAGGTCGATTTTAGAGTTGTGTTTGATTAGATTCTTGTGTACGTATGCTGGGTATCTGAATCTAAAGGGAATTTGAGAAAAAGAACCGAGTTTAGGTGAATTGGGGTCAGAAAATGAAGAAGGAGCAAGTCGGGCAAATATGGGTACCAGGTCCGCGACGTGGACCTGTTCCTCAGGATTTGAATTTTTTTCCTCACGGAGCAGAACGGTCACGGACCATTCTACCTCAAAATTTATTTCGCGACCAAATAATTAAATGCATCTCCACGTGGCGGACTTGCTTCTAGACAGTGATTTCTTGATCTTTTCTCATGTTTAACTATCTAAAAACACTCTTAAACATCATGAGATCTTTCTTACCAAAAATCACAATCCTTGAATCCATAATTCAATTCAAGGGAAGTTAAGAGTCAAGTCAAGAGAAGTTAAGAGTCAAGTTAAGAGAAGTTAAGAGTCAAGTCAAGAAGTGTTCATAGAGTTTTCCAAGAGTCTTTTACAAATATTTTAACTTTGTTTTAAGACTTGAGTTTTGAGTTGGGTAAAGAGTAACATTTGAAGTTCATTTCTTCAAAAGAGTATATCGGTACAATGTATTCCCAAAGAAACCTTGATTTCCAAAAGGGCCTTTGAGCTAGTTTTTTTTCCAGTAAAGAGCATTTGAGCTAGTTTTTCTCATTAAATAGCCTTTGAGCTAGTTTTTTAGTTAAAGAGTAATGCTTTCACAACCACAGTAAAAGTATGTTTTTTTAAAACATAAGAGCTAGTATCATATTTTGGGAGTAGTATTGAGCACCGATATGGGGGAGATTTCAGACAACTCACAATCCCCATAAACCATGTAGCCACCATGGGTAGAAAAGGGTCATACTTTTTAGATGATTCCTTGGTGCTTTTTAGCATAGACTAGTGGATCCACTTAGTAGTTCAGGTTCTATACTAATGGCAAAGTATAGGACGGCCCTGGAAGCGTGAGGCAAAACGTTGTATCATCATGATAGCTTTTAAGTGATGGTTGTCGGTTAGAGAAACTCCCACAACAATAGTTTGTATTTTTATATACATTAGAAATATTTGTATTTTCATATACAAACAGAGTTCATATTATATCTTTGCATACATACAAAGTTATTATTGTTTTTCTAATACACAGAGTTGAAAACCATGTTTTAAAACTTTTCTTTATACTACATTTATTTACACTGCTTTATATTGAAATTAGTTCAGTTAAGTTCAGTTGAGACCATGTTTGTTTCTTCAGATTCCTTTCAAGTCTATGTTATCTTTAGCATTCCAACTCGCATACTCGTACATTCAATGTATTGATGCCAATTGGCCTGCATCGTTTTATGATGCAGACACAGGTAACCAGGATCAGCATCCAGTACATCGTTGATCCAATTGAGCACTCAGAGTCTGGTGGTGAGCCTCTTTTCTTTCTGGATGATCCTTTTTATTGCTTTCGATATTTTAGTTCATTAGGATGTCGTGGGTCTTGTCCCAATATCCATCTCAGTTTTAGAGGCTTCATAGATAGATAGTTAATTAGTTCGTTTGTCTTTACTTTGTTATTGGCTTATGTTCAGATTTGAGTTGCCACTTTGGCTAAGTTAATTGTTTATTTATAAAACATTATGAGTGTAGTTTGAGACAGTTGAGTTATCTTGCATTTGAGTTCTTTTCTTAATTCTTAAAGTCTTCCGCTGAGTAAGTATGCCAGGCCAAGGGTTCGCTTGGGGCCAGCAATGGTTCTCGAGTACCAGCCACGTCCGGGGTGTAGGCTCGGAGCGTGACAAACTTGGTATCAGAGCCCAGAGTTCAAGAGTCCTAGGAAGTCTATGAAGTCGTGTCTGTAGAGTCCTAGTTATCTATGTGAAGCGCACCACATCGATAATTAGGAGGCTGGAGGATTTAGGAACTATCTCACTTTTTTTATACTCATTTCATGCGATAGAATGTATCTCTATATAGTTTATTTATAACTCGCGCTTGTGCGTAACCGATTGTTAGTTGGACTATTTTTTAGAGTGCTTTCATGGGGAGTTTCTTTCCCCATGAGCTAAGAGAAGCAAAGAGATGGTTGCCGACAGAGGAGCAAGATGAGTTTTTTCGTTGTTGGGTTGTCTCTCCTGTCAAGCAAAAAAGGCAAGGTAGCTATGCTGATAAGGAATATGGATATAGCAAGGCTAATGATCCATGTGCAACAAGTTGAGGAGGACAAGCTGAGGGATAGAGAAGAGTTTAAGAATAAGAGGGCTAAGACATCAGAGAATGAGTTCGGGCAGTAGAAGAGTAATCCCAACCGATCTTCTTTTCAACATAAGTAGAAAGGGACCTGCTCCATCATCTACTAGTGCACCTGCACCAAGAAACAAATGTGAGTACAATAATTAGAATTCCCAGAACTTTAAAGCTAGACATGCACAGTCTCATAGTAGTGTGGCACAAGGAGGTAACCGGGCACCTGCATGTGCTAAGTGTGGTAGAACCCACCCAGGTAAGTGTCGTGATGACCAATCAGGTTGTTTCAAATGTAGAAAATAGGGCCACTTCATGAAAGAGTCCCCTAAGAACTGGAAAGGTAGTGGAAATCAGGGCAATAGAGCCTAATCTTCTTCAGTTACTCCGCCAAACAAAGCTACATCTAGAAGATCTACTTCAGGGGAAGGCGGAGGAGGAAATTGTCTTTATGCGATCACTAGTCGCTAAGAGCAAGAGGATTCTCCAGATGTTGTCACTGGTATGATCTAAGTCTTTAACTTTAACGTTTATGCTTTGCTAGACCTAAGAGCAAGTTTATCTTTTGTGACTCCTTATGTTGCAATTCTTTCTGAGCAATTTAGTGAACCCTTCTGTGTTTCTACACCTATTGGTGAGTCTATTCTAGCAGAAAGAGTCTACCGTGATTGTCCCGTTTCCGTCAATCACAAGAGTACCATGGATGATTTAGTGGAGTTAGATATCGTAGATTTTGATGTCATTCTTGGTACGGACTGGCTTCATGTATGTTATGCCTCAGTTGATTGTAGAACTCGAGTTGTCAAGTTTCAGTTTTCAAATGAGCCAGTCTTAGAGTGGAAAAGCAGTTCAACAATGCCTAAGGGTCATTTCATTTCGTACCTTAAGGCAAGGAAGTTGGTTTCTAAGGGGTGTGTCTATCACTTAGTCTGAGTTAATGACTCTAGTGTTGAGATACCTCTTATTCAGTCAGTTTCAGTAGTAAGAGAGTTTCTAGAAGTCTTTCCAGATGATGTTCCCTGAGTCCCTCTTGTGAGAGACATAGACTTCGGTATAGACATTCTTCCAAATACTCGTCTTATATCTATTTCACCATACAACATGGCACCAACAGAGTTGAAAAAGTAGTTGAAAGACCTCCTAAAGAAGGGTTTTATTCGACCAAGTCTCTCACCGTGAGGCACTCTGGTCTCATTTGTGATAAAGAAGGATAGTTCTCTTAGGATGTGGATAGATTACCATTCAGTTGATATTTAGGGAATGTGATATTCCAAACACAGCATTAAGGATCTGTTATGGTCATTATGAGTTTCTGGTCATGTCATTCGGTTTAACTAATGCGCCTGCAACATTCATGGACCTTATGAATCGAGTTTTCAAACCTTATTTAGATATGTTTGTAATCGTCTTCATTGATGATATACTAATATATTCAAGGAATGAAGAAGATCATACTAGTCCTCTCAGAATAGTTCTCCAGACTTTAAAAGATAGAGAGTTGTATGCCAAGTTCTCTAAGTGCGAGGTATGGCTTGAGTCTGTGGCCTTCTTAGGCCATATTCTGTCTGGAGAGGGAATTAAAGTTGATACTAAAAAAATTAAGGTAGTGCAGAATTGACCTAGACCCACATCTCCAACTGACATTAGGAGTTTCTTGGGTTTGGCTGGCTATTATAGGAGGTTTGTAAAGGGGTTCTCATCCATTTCATCACCTTTGACCAAGTTGACTAAAAAAATAGTGAAGTTTCAATGGTCTGAAGCTTGTGAGAAAAGATTTCAGGAATTGAAAAAGAGGTTGACTACTGCCCCAGTTTTGACCTTACCAGAAAATACTCAAGGTTTTGTCGTATATTATGACGCGTCTAGAGTTGGTTTGGGTTGTGTGTTAATGCAGAATGGCAAAGTTATAGCTTATGCCTCTAGACAGTTGAAAGTTAATGAGAGGAACTACCTAACCCATGATCTAGAGTTGGCTGTCGTAGTATTTGCTTTGAAATTATGGCGCCATTATCTTTATGGTGTTCATATGGATGGGTTCACCGATCATAACAGTCTTCAGTATGTGTTTACTCAGAAAGAGTTTAATCTCAGATAGAGGAGGTGGTTAGAACTACTCAAGGATTATGACATGAGTATTCTTTTTAACTCATGTAAGGCAAATGTTGTTGCTAATGCCTTGAGCATGTTATCTATGGGTAGTACCACCCATTTTGAGGAAGATAATTAAGAGTTAGCAAAAGAGGGGCATAAACTTACACGACTAGGAGTTCGAATAATGGATTCCACAGAAGAAGCAGTAGTGGTGATGAATGGGGTTGAATCATCATTAGTGCTAGAAGTAAAAGAGAAGCAAGACCAACATCCTTAATTGCTTAAATTAAAGGCAAGTGTTCATAAACAAAAAGTGATGACTTTTGAACAAGAGGGAGATGGTGTTTTAAGGTATCAAGGTAGGTTGTGTGATTGATTCCAAGGGTAATTAGGGTGATCACCTACCTCTTATTGAGTTTGCTTACAACAATAGTTACCACTCTAGCATCCATGTGGCTCTTTATGAAGCTCTTTATGAGAGGCGATGCAGATCTCCTATTGGATGGTTTAAAGTTGGTGAAGCTGGGTTGATAGGACCAAACTTAGTTCATCAAGCTATGGAGAAGGTGAAAGTTATTTAAGAGAAGTTGAAAACAGCGTAGAGTCATCAGAAATCCTACACTGATGTTAGAAGAAATGAGTTAGAGTTCGAAGTAGATGATTGGGTCTACTTGAAAGTTTCACCCATGAAGGGTGTTATGAGATTTGATAAGAAGGGGAAGCTTACTCCCCGGTATATTGGTCCTTACAGAATATCCAAGAGGATTGGTAATGTAGCTTATGAGTTGGAGCTACCACAAGAGTTATCCGCGGTTCATTCGGTATTTCACATTTCCATGTTGAAAAAGTGTATGAGCGATCCGTCATTGATCATACCAACTGCAGATATTGGTATCACAGATAGCTTATCTTATGAGGAGATTCCTGTTCAGATTCTAGATCGCCAAGTTCACAAGTTGAGGACTAAGGAAGTAGCATCAGTCAAATTCCTTTGGAGGAATCAGTTTGTTGAGGAAGCTACTTGGGAAGTTGAGGAGGATATGAAGAAGAGATATCCACATCTCTTCAAATCTGGATAAATTACAGAACAAGGTACTAATTCTCTTCTTAGTACTCTTTAACTTATGAGATTGCCTGTTGTATTTGCATTGCTTGTTGGGTGTTTGAGCTGAATGTTAGATGTTGCACTCTTAGCCTACTAAGAGTAAGCTCATTCGAGGATGAATGTTCCCAACGGGGAGATATTGTAACACTCCGTAACTATAAAGAACTAAAAAGGAATTTAAAAAGAGGAAATAGTGATTTTTTGAAAGAATATAAAAATATGGAAAATTTGTTAAGTATGTTAAGTTGGGTTTTTGGTCAACTTAAAATGACCATAACTTCTAGCTCAGGATGAGTTAGGTATGGTTCCAGATATCGTAGGAAATATCTTGGAATAATCTTTCCAATGCCGCCAAGTTTGCGCAATTCCGAGTTCGTATGAGTGAGATATGCCCATTCGAAGTTGGGTTGTTCGAATAAGGAAATGTCCAATCCGGATTTTTAAAGGGTGTTTTGGTCTTTTCCTTACCCAATTAATTTATTATGTTTTTGGGTAATTAATTGGGGTCTAGAATGATCTTAGTCAGCTTACGCTCTTGGAGAAATAATTAGAGTTTTGAGAAAAGAGAAAAGAGAAAAGAAGAGGAGAAAGGAGGAAAAGAAACAAGAGTCGTCAAGATCTTCACGAATCGCTTGTGGATTTCATTAAGGGGTGATCCCTACGAGGTATGTGAGTTCACACAGCATTGGGTTCGTTCACCCATGCGCCAAACATGTTTATTTCAGTATGATTTTCGTCCTAAAAGATTGAGACTTTGATGTTCTTGAGTTATGTTCTTGAATTGCTTTCGTTCTTGAATTTGGGATGAGATTGAGGAGTTCTTGAGAGTTTAAGGTCGATTTTAGAGTTTTGTTTGATTAGATTCTTGTGTACATATGCTGGGTATCTGAATCTAAAGGGAATTTGAGAAAAAGAACCGAGTTTAGGTGAATTGGGGTCAGAAAACGTAGAAGGAACAAGTCGGGCAAATCTGGGTACCAGGTCCGCGACGCGGACCTGTTCCTCAGGATTTGAATTTTTTTCCTCACGGAGCAGAACGATCACAGACCATTCTGCCTCAAAATTTATTTCGCGACCAAATAATTAAATGCATCTCCGCGTGGCGGACTTGCTTCCAGACAGTGATTTCTTGATCTTTTCTCATGTTTAACTATCTAAAAACACTCCTAAACATCATGAGATCTTTCTTATCAAAAATCACAATCCTTGAATCCATAATTCAATTCAAGGGAAGTTAAGAGTCAAGTCAACAGAAGTTAAGAGTCAAGTTAAGAGAAGTTAAGAGTCAAGTCAAGAAGTGTTCATAGAGTTTTCCAAGAGTCTTTTACAAATATTTTAACTTTATTTTAAGACTTGAGTTTTGAGTTGGGTAAAGAGTAACGTTTGAAGTTCATTTCTTCAAAAGAGTATATCGGGACAATGTATTCCCAAAGAGTAAAATGTTTTCACATTTAAAGAAGAAATAAAACCTTGATTTCCAAAAGAGCCTCTGAGCTAGTTTTTTCTCTCCAGTAAAGAGCCTTTGAGCTAGTTTTTCAGTTAAAGAGTAAATGCTTTCACAATTAAGCAAGAGAGGAAACTGAGATTTCCAAGATAGCCTTTAAGCTAAGTTTTTGAGTAATTATCTCAAACCACATAAAGAAGAATGTTTTTTTAAAACATAAGAGCTAGTATCATATTTTGGGAGTAGTATTGAGCACTGATATAGGGGAGAGTTCAGACAACTCACAGCCCACATAAACCATGTAACCACCATGGGTAGAAAAGAGTCATACTTGTTAGATGATTCCTTAGTGCTTTTTAGCATAGACTAGTGAATCCACTTATTAGTTCAGGTTCTATACTCATGGCAAGGTATAGGACGACCCTGGCAGCGTGAGGCAAAAAGTTGTGTCATCACGGTAGCTCTTAAGTGATGGTTGTCGGTTAGAGAAACTCCCACAACAGTATTTTGTATTTTTATATACATCAGAAATATTTGTATTTTCATATACAAACATAGTTCATATTGTACCTTGCATACATATAGAGTTATTATTGTATTTCTAAATAACAGAGTTGAAAACCATGTTTTAAAGCTTTTCTTTATACTACATTTATTTACACTGATTTATATTGAAATTAGTTCAATTAAGTTCAGTTGAGACCAGGTTTGTTTCTTCAGATTCCTTTCAAGCCTATGTTATGTTTAGCATTCCAACTCGCATACTCGTACATTCAATGTACTGATGCCAGTTGGCCTGCATCATTTTATGATGCAGACACAGATAACCACGATTAGTATCCAGCTCATCGTTGATCGAGTTGAGCACTCAGATTCTGGTGGTGAGCCTCTTTGCTTTTCGAAGGATCCCTTTTATTGCTTTCAATATTTTAGTTCATTAGGATGTCGTGGGTCTTGTCCCGACATCCATCTCAGTTTTATAGGCTTCATATATAGACAGCCAGTTAGTTCATTTGTCTTTACTCTGTTATTGGCTTATGTTCAGATTAGAGTTGCCACTTTGGCTAAGTTAAATGTTTTTTCTAAAACATTATGAGTTTAGTTTGAGACAGATGAGTTATCTTGCATTTGAGTTCTTTTCTGAATGCTTAAAGTCTTTTGCTAAGTAAGTAAGTTAGGCCAAGGGTTCGCTTGGGGTCAACAATAGTTCTTGAGTGCCAGCCACATCTGAGGTGTTGGCTCAGGGCGTGACAGTTGCCACAGATAAAGCTCTTTGTGACATTTTATATACAAGGTAAATAAATAAAGGTTGAGAGTTTACAACTGATTATAAAATAATAAGGGGTAACAATTTATACTTATGTTGACACAAATGAGCATTCTGTTCCCACATATATACCTTTTGTTGACACAAATGAATCTTCTGTTGTCACAGAAGAATCTTCTGTTTCAATATATGGGTCACTTGTTACTACAGATGATCATTTTGTTGCTCTAACACATAGGTGACATGTTCCAACATATGATAACTATGTTGGAATATGTACCAACATATCACTATATGTTGCAACCGACACATCTTTCAACAAATGAAATATATGTTGGACAATTGAACAATATTATATTTCTACAATAATATGAACAAAATGCTCACAAAAAGAAAAACAAAAGCAACAAAAATGACTTTTCACTTAACAACAACAATAGATATACATTTCCTCAAAATTAAGGTTTTTTTGGGTTTGCAGATTTTCTTTCAAAAATAATATATAATAGGTTCCATTACGCCATTATTCAATTTTCACATCTATAGAATAATTTTTTGTTCATTAACCCAAGTAAAGAACTTAGTATCAAGTGTGTGTTGTTCGAAAATTGTAAAATCATACATTATTAAAAGTAGGAACAATCTAAGTCAAAAGCTGGATTGCGAAAATACCCCTTACCTATTAATTTATTTTCTTAAAATCATTTTTCCATTTAAAATCAACTTCATAAGTACACATCTTCATTTTCCTAACTTATCATCATATTATCATAAATAAATAATAAAAAGAAAAAATTACTAAAAGTGGAAAGCTCCAAAATTTAAAATTAGATTGTCATTTTACCCCTATACTAAATAAAAAAGTTATAAAATATTTTATTAATTAAATATTAAATAATAACCATAAATTAATTTGTCATTTTTCCTTCACATTAAAAAAAAGAGAAATAAAACTTCTATTAAATTAGTAAATAGTAAGTATATATATATAAGTGGAACCAAAATATTTCAAAAATTGAATTATCAAAGTGTCCATAAGATATTGAATGACATTAGTATCCTTCAGTCAAATATTATTCCTACAATAATATTGTACAAGAATATAAATATACACTTAATTCAATGCATTATGCTATTAAATAAAAATACATGAAAACATCCATTAGTATTTTGTCATTTATTTAATTCCTATTTATGTTTTGTTTTTTTGCTAAAAAGTAAATCTATCTTCTAATAAATATAAATAATAATATAGCAAATGAATGAACTAGAATCAAAAGACATGGAGTTATGTGTATTTAATTTATGTTAATGCTTTATCTTCCAATTCCTAATGCAAAAAGTAAAACATCTATTTATAGTAATAAACATATGGAGAACTTCAAAAGTTGTTTGGCATATTCAATGTGGAGTAAATTCTTTTGATCAATTCAATACAATATATTCATTTACTAAATGCTTACATTGTATGTATATATAGTGAAAAATCACAAGACAACTATTTCAATTCATCAAATTTTTAGATTATCAATCATATTTTGTGTAAGCGACATTTTCTCATATTTATTTTGTGTTTGTGTCTCTCTTTTCTACTTCTGTTTATGTTCTCTATTTTTTCTATTCACATTATAAGTTATTGTCTTTAATTCAACTTATTCATATACGTTTTCTGATTAGTTGAAAGTTTATCTTACTTGGGTAGGTAAACGTGTGTATCATAGTTATTTCATCTCTTGCAGCATAGAAATTTGTCATGCAAATATCAAATCAGGTAAGATTACTTTCTTTTTAATTATAACTTCTTGGAGTATCATGAAACTGTATATTCTTGTTTGTGTAAATTTTGGTTAGGAATCAATTTACATAGTTTAACTAATATTTTTTTGTTAAATTTACAGATGATAGAACTAATAATTTTGAATTAGGCAAAGGGTACACGTACCTATAATAGTTATGATTTATATACACCGATTAGATATTTTAGCAATTATTATTTTTATCACTAATAATAACTATTTTTTTGTAGGTGTACACCACAAAATTGACATTGATCCACTGGCTATCATAAGAAAAGTATATCTTGATAAAATTTATGTGCAATTTTTACAAAACATAATTCACGTTTGACAACAACTTCTTGATCTGTATGTGATTATAAAAAGGTGGAGGCGATAGTTTCTTAGAAGACAAAATTTTTAGAACATGAAATATTTTGAACCAATAAGAGACACTTAAATTATGTGTTGTGACATATTAATTTTTTTATCAAGTTGAATACTTGATTTATTAAAAAAATTATATAATTAAAATTATTCGAATATTACTTTTGAAATTCATTTTATAGCAATATTTAAGCATGATGTACCTTGTACTGATAATAATCTTAATTGAATAGGCTCACCATTCATTGGTTTGAGCTTGTATATTTGCTCTTCAATTACTATGCAAGTTATCGCACAATGATCAGCTACTAGCCATTGATCAAATTTCTTTATAGCTTTTGCAAAACACTACTCTCATTCGACAACAACTACTTAATGCGTATGCAAATGTTTAAAGATGGAGACTACAAAGGTGAAAAAGAATAGGAAAAACGTAAGACAAGAAATATTTTAAAATCATACTTGACATTTAAATTATGAGTTATGACATATTAAACAAAAGAAACTTTTATCAAATTGAATACCTGATATATTATAAGAATTGCATAATTGAAGTTATTGGTTTCAGCTTGTATATTTCTCTTCAATTTTTGTGCAACTTATGACACATTTATTATAATATTTACAAAGTTCTTGTACTCAATTAGCATGGGATACACGAGCAACATACATGTCCGAGTATATATGTCACGCCCCGAAACTACCCCTAGGACGCGGACACGGGACCTAGGATCACAAGTGACCCCAAGCTAACCCTGCTGGCATATCATAAGCATACTAAAGTAAACTGAATAAATAAAATACTGTACGGAAGCTAAATCACATGATAATCTGAAATGATAGGGAATACCCATATACTATCTGAATAAATGAAAACTGAGAGTTTGAATACAAAGGAAAAGTCAAACTCTAACACTATAGCTGAATCTAACTATGTCTGAAATAAAGCCTCTACTGACTAAAAATGTTGGGACATGACCCAGCTAGATCTAGAAAAACTGAAAACTAAAGACTAAAATGAAAAGATAACATTTCAACTATCCTTGAAGAATGAGGACTCACCACTGATGTTGCTGAACTGAAGATCGGGAACCGATCTATGCGTGATCTGACTGCTGAGGACCTGAACCTACATCACGAGAAGATGTAGCGCACAGTATTCGTCAATACTTGAAAGGTACTGAGCATGCATGATAGAATAAATCCGAATAATAACATAACTAAACAAGCAATAAAGCAATGATATGATCTGAACATGATAAGGATACTGGAAATTAAATTGAATGCAATGACCAAGTTTATAACATACTGAGACTGAATACTGAACTATACTGATAACCTGGTCAATGCAATAGAATCTGACTGAACTATAAGGGAGCTACTAATAACCGATATAAAACCACATGAGCTAAATGTGGAGTCCGATGTATACGCCCCATCGGATGACACAATATACCTTGCCAGAGGTATAGAGACATTCTGGTGTGATCACTAAAATGATGCCCACAGAGGGGACTTACAACCTACGGGGAACGTAGTTCTGGGACTTGAGGGTGACTGACCCTAGTCCCATTGGTTTCTAGCTTCTCCCAATTGATTAAGTAATTAACACATTATGACTGAAATTCTGAAATACTGGATAGCTCAAAATACTGACATGCAAACTGAGAATGCAACATTAATATACTGATAATGGACATTCAAAAACTGAGGCATGCATGTATATATCTAAAAATATTTGACCTAGCATGTGTAATTCATGAACTAAAAGAACTACATAGCTTGGGTTCTGAATTTATGAAAGAATCTACACCAAAAGATACTGAATTCATCATAATATGACTTAGATCATTCTAACAACTAAAACCGAACAATTTCTAACATTCAAGAAACCCTAGGTCTAGATAATATTAAGGGAATCAAGATTCTGACTGAAATATAGGGACCTAATGGGTGAAAGGAACCCACTAGTGAAATCCCACATACTTGGTGATGAAATTCACGGAGTAATCTTTCGATTTTGGGGATGTAACTGAAGGAAACTTATTGCGTTCTTGGGAGGGTTTGGTCGCCTCTTTGCGCTCTAAAGTCTTAAGTTTTTGGTGTATGATGTAACTTGGATAAGTTCTAATTATGTTTCTAGTCTAAAACTGACCAAAACTACGTAGTTTAGGATTAAACGACGTAGTTTAGGGGTCCAACGCATAGGGAAAAGACCAAAATGACCCTGACTTAAAATTTGTCGGGACCAACCTACGGACCGTGGTCCACCCTACGGTCCGTCCCGATCAGCCGTCATTTGGCTTCAGAGGATGGGTTCTGCGGACCACGTTCCACGGACCGTGGTTCAAGGTTTTTTTCTGCGGACCACGTTCCATGGACCTGGTCCACGGGTCGTGGTCCCACCTACGGTCGAGGGTTTTCTGGGGTTTATTATGGACCACGGACCGTGGTCCCACCTACCGTCGGGGTTTTCTAGATTTTTTTTTGGACCACGTTCCACGGACCGTGGTCCAACCTACGGTCCATAGGTGGCTTCCGTCAGTGGCACCTGCACTTCTGGAAATCTGCATTTTGGTTGTACTAGCATATGGGGTGTTATAATATATACATCGTTAAAGCAACTTCACACAACTTAGCATGGGAAACACGTGCAACGCACGTGCCCAGGACTAGTCTTTCAAAAAAAATGACTTACCCATTTTAAGTCGAACATGACCTTCAATTTAGAAAGAGAGAGTGACGGTCGAAGATGAGGAGGAAGATAATGGGGAGAATGATAGTCGGATTTTCTATGGAAGAAGAAGAAGAGGAGAACGTTGGCGAGAAGAAGAAGAAGAAGAAGAGAGAAAATTCTATTTTCTTTTACTATTTTTAAAAAATAGTTTAAATAGAATTAAATTAGTTGAAAAATGTATTATTTTTAATTTTATTTTATAAAAGATTAGAAAGTTTTGAAAATGTTAATTTGGTCCAAGATTAACTTAATTATATCTTTAAGTGAGTTTGACCCTTTCTTAGTCAAAGTGTCACCAAAAACAAAACTAAGACTTAATTGACAACTTTTATTCAATTTTCTCAAATAACCCACCCTCCCCCATAACAAACGGTCATCACTCTTTCAAATTTCCCTCTGCCATTTCCCTTGCAAACAAAATTTATTTTTCTTTATATGCTTTTATCTCTGGTTTTCTCTATTGTCGTCGTCCTATTCTTCGTTCGAGTCATTTTGCTCCTCTCACTATTAGGGTTTCGACACTTTTAAGGTAAAATTCTTTTTTTTTCTTTCATAATTATGGTTTTACTCTTTCTTGTGAATATGATGAATCAAGTTATAAAAAGATGAAAAAGTAAATAACTAGCAATAGGCGGATACTATTAAATTTCATACTTTCAGGAAGCTTAATCAAGAAGGTGATAATATCCCCCCGGAGCTGTTTCCCTCTGTCATTTCCCTTGCAAAACAAAATTTCTTCTTCTTCATTTTTTTCTCTCTTTGGTTTTTTTCATTGTCGTCGTCCTATTCTTCGTCCGAGTCATCGTGCTCCTCTCACTGTTAGGATTTCAACACTTTTAAGGTAATTTTTTTTCTTTCTTTCATAATTAGGGTATTACTCTTTCTTGTGAAGATGATGAATCAAGTTAAAAAAGATGAAAAAGTAAATAACTAGCAATCGGCGGATACTATTAAATTTCATACTTTCAGGAAGCTTAATCAAGAAGGTGGTAATGCCCCCGGAGCTATTTCCTTGGTCGATGTGGATTTTGATCAAGTTAGTGTTGATTTTGTCCTCAATTGTGCAAGAAAAGGTAGGGAATGTCCACCACAAAATATAGTCTGTACATATTTTCTTTAAAATGGATTGCAATCATCACGCTAGGATTGCTTTTTATTTTGGGTAAGTGGACTTCTTGAACTATCTAAAGCTATTAGAGATTATCATGACAACACTGTGTTCCCTCATATGGTAAATTCAGACTTGCACTGCCATTATTTTCTGTTCAATGGTCACTATTTATGAATGTTCTTGTTCGGGATTGCACATGCATTCATTTATGTTGAATAGTTACTATTTGTGAATGTTCCAGTTCCAGAGGTTTATCTATTGCAACAAAGAATTATTCCATATGGGCTTGTTGTGCAACACTTTTTACCTATCCTAAAATATTATTTCGTGTGTTCTATGCACATCAATGTTTATTTTCATTCTTCAACGGTTTCCTTTTGGTATTAAGAGTAATGCAGGTTCAAATGATGAATTATTTCCAGCTACAAATCCTGAACTATTGGATTTGCCTCCAAGAAGATTATCCCAGCCTGTCTAATTTCCACACCATCACCAATTTTTACAACATTCTCAATGCCAGAATTAATTGATACTGAACCATTTGAAGAGCTGTCCAGTTTATCCAAATCTCAATCTCTCAATTCCACACAACAACAAGAGTTAACAGTTGACGACATTGAGGATTTTGATGACGATGATGATCTAGATGAAGTTGACATTCGAAGATATTCAAGAAGAGTTTTTGATGATGATGCTGATCTTGTGCTTGGATTGCCGTCATTTGATACTTGTAAGCATGCTTATTATAGGTGTATATGTGTATGATGGACCTGTAACTACTGCTATCATAAGTTTGACCATTTTATTTTGGCAGTATTAGGTTGTAATTTGTTTGCCTTTTAGCTCTAAGGTGTTATATCTATAGAGTACTGGTCATACCAAAAAAATAAAAGATGGGGAGATTAATGGTTACCATTGTTTTTTTAAAAGACTGGGAGAGTAAGAGTACTTCGAGATTTTTCTCTGGTTCTATATTTATACTACTGGTTACTTTGTGCTTAGGATGCTGACACATGACTAGGAAACATTAACAACATTGATGCAAATGTATTGTATAACTGCTCTAGTTTCTGTGCAATTTTCATTCAATGATAAATGGATTTTTTTAATAAGGAAATTCAACCACTATACTCTCAAGTGTTGTATACTAATGATAAATATATTTCAATTCTCATCCATGTTAATTGCAGTTTGAGCAATGCACCAAGGCCGTGAACATAGCATACTTCTATAGTAACTTGATATTGGGAGAATATTTGTCCCCTTTTTATTATGAGCATAAGAATCCACCTTAATCTCCAGGATACTTGTGCGATTTTTGAATTTTTCAACTTCTTTCGGCCGATAGGCGTTATTTAATTTTTTAAAACGGTAATCCTATATGTTTTTTCTTTTCTTTTTGTAGATTAGAAAGAGTTAGCACTCTCTTGATGCTTGTTTAATGTTTTTTGACCTTTGACTATCATAAACGAAAATTAGTTGTCAGATTATTAATTCTCAGATATTCTGATGCAACTCTCTTTAGTGCTTAAATTTTTATTTTATTTTGTCATAGATCTTTGTTATTTTCTCATTTAATCACTATTCACTTGATTATGTCTATAAAAAGAAAAACTTAGATAGTTATATAAGTTTTATTCCTAATCTTTAACGACCCTTATTTTTTCATTTGGTGCTTTTTAAGCATAAAGAGTTCCCACTAATGTTTTCGTCAACGAACATTCAAGTATTTCTTAGTCTTCTCTGATGACTTCTCTCGTACTTAGTAGCAATAGTATTCAATTTGAATTCTTTGATTTTATACAATGTTTGAAGCCTTGAATACATGTGTTGGCACCTAATAGGCACTTCCAGATTGATTACTAGAGCAAGTATTTGATGAGCAAACAGCTTAATGTAATATTATATTCCAGTATTTCCTGGTCGATTACACTACTTCACTATCACTTGTAGATTCTACTATCTTCTTTCAAAATGTATTCTTCTCTTGCTTTTACGTGGATGGATGGGAGATACTTATACTTTAGGTTGTATTTATTCCTAGCTATTGGTGATGATGATCTCCGTGAAACAACATATGAGATCTTTCTGGCTGTTGTTGGAGCTTTAAGGTATTTCCTCCTTTTCTGTTTCTTGGCTTGCAACATCTCCCATCCGATTAATTAAACGCATTTAATATGCATTTTGTATGCACAGGGGACTCATTGTACCATCAAAGGATAAAAAGAAGGAGAATAAATTTAGATTGATGAGGAAGCTGGGCCATAGTAAGAGTGAAGATGTAATGACCTAGCCACATCATTTATCTGGACAATGTTGTTACCTTCTGTCAGATGTCAGATTTCTTCTAGCTTCTGTTATTCGATTCACACCAGTAATGGGATAGATATCTTATTAGTTTCTTGCCCTTAACTCAGCAAGTTGGGATAGCTTACCTGTTGTTTCATTGCAAATCATTTAGGAAATAAAATAACTTAAAAAGTAGTAATTTTTTCTCCTTAATGAAAGGGCATAAGGCTGATGAGGCTACAGTATGTTAGTTAAGGTAGAGATGTTATGCCAAGAGGTGTTCCAATATTATCAAAGTACAAAGTTTCCTTGAGTTGTTATGTTGGTGATTTGTTTGGTATATGGTGCTAGTCTCCACCAGTTGCCAGTTGGTAGTGTGTATATACTGTAAATAGTGTTCCTAGTGTTGGACACGAAAAAAATTAGTTATAGATTCAATGTTTTTGATAATAAATTTAGTTAAACATTCATTATTAAATCATAAAGGTAATAACTAACATTAAAAGATAAATTTCCCAAAGAAAAATGTTAGAAGATAAAGAGGGAAGAGAGATATTGAAGATCCAGTTCTGTTATTTAGGAATTTATAGTTTCATGCTTACTAGGTTCTTACCTGATTAATACATACAGATTTCTGAGGCCATAGACTTTACGACAAGACATGGTCTCCTTAATGCGATGGTTGGAAAAGTGGGTAAAAGGATGGATACAATCTTGATCCCATTGGAATTGTTAAGTTGTATTTCACACACCGAGTTTTTCGACAAAAAGTTGTATATTAAGTGGCAAAAGAGACAAGTGCGTGTTGTCTTTCCCACTTAATATGATGATTCAATTTTTTCCTCCCCTCCTCTTTGTAATTGCTATGACAAGCTTTGCAAAGTTGTTTATTTATGAAAGTAAATTCGTATGATAATGTATTTAACATTTCCGTTGCATATTCTTTTTCTGTCAATTCACTTAAACATGTTGGAGGAGGGACTCATAAATCATCTTGTTGTAGGGTTTGGGGAATCTGGGCGAAAAGCCAATGAGGAATCTGAGGTGTGTACATTTCTCTTTGTCCCACTTTTGCTAAAGAGAAATTTCTAATTTATTACTAATACCTAACTTAAGTATTTGCAATTCTAGTTTGGTCATGCATCTTTGCAATAGCCAAATACTGAACTTTATAATATTTTAACTTCTTTGAAAATAGTGAAATCTAAAATTCGCATTTAAAGTAGTAGTCTGATTGCATATTTCAAGAAAATACTGGTTTCTACTCATTAATCTTCAACTTTCACAATTTTTTTCAAGTTGAACTTCAATACTCTTTTATTCAGCTTCAACTCAGAGCGGTAGACTTAGGATTTGAAGGCAGTGGGTGCACATGCTTTAACATGCATCGCATCTCCGACTTTGAGTAACATTATGCATTCAGTTGGCTTAGTTAGTTTCTAATTGAATTTTTAGTTCATAAACAAAGAAACCATTCAAACCGAAATGACTTGGGTCAACTGCATTTTTATGACTTCAACTTTAATTAAGTTTAGGGATCTCTTTTATTTACCTATAATATAAAATGAAGAGCCTGTAAACACGTGTCCCTCTATCATCTATACAAACAACGAGAGAAGGCACATGGCCCTACAACATCTATACAAACAACGAACTAACAACATTATAATTTAACCTACCATTCTTTTCAGTAAGAGAATTGCAAATTGAATCATGATTTACCAATTTGCTTAATGATTGATGCAATGAATGTAGTAATCCTAGTTGGATTTCATTTTCTTAATTTTATTACCGAAAATAAATATGTTAAATATTAAATAGATGGATTAAAATTGCAAATGCACTTCTTTCAAACAAATTAAATACATTTTTGATTTAATTGAGTGTTCTCTTTTGAAGTTTGATCATCATATGTCTAATCATAGGATTGCTTAGAATTAAAGTTAGAGTTGCTAAGAGGGTTTTGATCTTTTAGATTGGACCCTCCACAATGTATATTAATCATCGAGCTTCTTCAATTCTAACCGATTTGACATAATTAATTTTACAAAAATTCAAAATATTTTCAAGTTATTTTTAAAGTAATCTTGTTATTTTTAATAATTTTAAATAAAAATATGTATATTTTTACAATTATGTATATAGTTAGAGAAAATGACATAAAGGGTTCCTAAACTATCACAGTAGGTCTAAAATAGTGCCTTAACTATACACTTAACAGATATGGTCCTTTAACTATCCACCCTTTTGTCAAGTTTGGTTTCTATCCACCGTTAACAAACGTCGTCATCCAGTACTCTCTCTCTGATTTTCTTTTTCCCTCCTCTTTTCTTCATTGTGAGACGCTACAGTCAAGAAAACCCTAGGTTCATTTCATCATATTTGACCATTATTGAAAGCTCAAGACACTGATTCTACGACCAGAAGGTGGTACAACTCCTCCGTATGGTAAGTTTTCTAGAGTTCAAGTCTTTATTTGTGTAAGGTTTTGTTGTACAAAAGAAAATATCAATTTTAAAAAAAAAAATTATTTTCGTTTACAGATTCTATACACAATGCCTTAAACATTAGCATCAAAGTAACCCACAGTGGTTTTATGAAGCACCAACCTAGAAAACATTATTTTGGGGGTCATGTCCAGTTCATTGACCATGTTGATGTTTCAGAAATAAAGTTATCTTAATTCAAGAATATGGCTGAGATATGTGGATATGATAATGAGTCAGTCGCATTTTGGCACAAGTATGGTAGACTCGGTGAAAAAATGAGGCTTGTTTCAACTGATTTTGAAGCTAATGTAGTATTCAGAAACATCCCTCGAGATAGAGTAATTGAGGTTTACTTTGAACATTTAGATTCCTATATTGGAATGGATATCAGCATGGATATCAACAATAATGTAGAACAAAATAGAAAAGAGGGAAGGGCTGAATATTCTTCAAGTGATGATGATTTTGAAGACTCAGATAATGATTTGTCAGATGAACATGATATTTTAGAAAGGAATGAAAATGGGACACGTGAATATGAAGTTAGCAAAGAAGTGAGAAAAAAGATGGCTCGTGAAGATGGAGATTCTGATTGTGTTAACTTTGAAGGGTTCAAGAGCCTAGAAAGTGATTCTAATTCAGATGGTATGAAATTTACAGTGTTCAACCCAAATACAGATGGGTTGTATCCTATCCTGGCACTTGAATGGATATTTAAAAGTAAAAAAGAGTTCAAGAATGCTGTGATAACTCATGAACTCAGTCAAGGATAGTATATAAAATGACACAAGAATGATAAGGAAAGGATATGAGCAGTTTGTGTGAAGCATCCAGATTGTGATTGGGAGATTATGGCTTCTAAAATGTACAGAGATTGTGCTTTTCAAGTAAAGACATACAATCCGACCCACAAGTGCAGAAATTGGAACTATGTTAACAAAACCATCACATCATTGTTCATTGCTAGAAAATATCTTGATGCCATAAAAATAAACAGGAATGGGAAGATCTCTGAATTTAGAGATCATGTTAGTATTCAGTTCAGAGCACATGTGACATTATCTAAATGTAGAAGGGCAAAAAAGAAGGCAATTGCAATGATCGATGGAGATATCTTTGATCAATTCAAGTTGTTGTGGAACTATTGCAATGAAATAGTGAGGACAAATGCAAATACTTCTGTTTATATGAAGTTGGTTGAAAATGAAGAACCCTGCAAGCCTGAAAGATTTCAGAGATTCTACATTTGTTTTAGTGTTTGCAAGGAAAGATTCAAGAGTGGTTGTAGAAAGATAGTAGGATTGGATGGTTGTTGGCTCAAGGGTCCAATGTATGGGACTCAATTGTTAATTGTTGTTGGGCTTGATCCTAATAACAATATCTATCTGATAGCATATGCAGTTGTGGAGAAAGAAAATCGTGAGTCATGGGCATGGTTTTTGGATCATCTAAAGCTTGACTTGGAGATCGATGATGGAGCTCACTGGACCTTCATGTCAGACAAGCAAAAAGGTCTGATAAAAGCATTTAATGATATATTACCTTTTGTCGCTCATAGATTTTGTGTTAGACACTTGCATAGTAATTTCAAAAGTGCCGGATTTGGTGGTAACACACTAAGAAATTCACTTTGGAAAGCTGCTAGTGCGACAACAGTAAGGTGGTTTGATGAACGCATGGTTGAAATATTTGATTTGGATCCTGAAACTACTATTTGGTGAGAGATAAGTCACCTAGTGAATGGTCTAGATCTCACTTCTCCGAAGATGTAAAATGTGATACCTTAGTGAATAACATATGTGAATGTTTTAATAGCATGATATTGGATGCAAAGAGATAAGCCTATTATCACTCTTCTAGAGAAAAATCGGTATATGCTCATGACAAGAATGCAAGCAAATAGGGATAAATCTTCCAAGTGGAGTTTTGATGATATTTGCCCTAGAATTAAAAATGTATTGTGCAAGTAAATAGGGATAAATCATCATGTGCTCCTACAAAACTACTAGTACTTTTTCTATTATCTATAGGGTATTTCACTTACTTTATTATATTAAATTTGTGCAAACATTTCCATTAATTCATTATATTTAACAGGTTAGAAGAGCTGCAGAGAGTCGAGCTAATTTCAACTCAACAAAGTGACGTGTCTTGTGATTGATGTAGTTTGGCGAAATTTGATTTACGGTGCAAATTTATATTTGAGTGATAATTTTATTAGTTGTTGTGTTTTTTTATTGTTTTATGTTATTTTCTAAAGCTGATCATTGTAGTGTTTTTTGGTGTTGTTTTTGTGCAGTTTAGGGTAGCTTGGTGATGTTTTTTGGTGCAATTTTTGTGTAGTTTGGTGCAATTTCTATGCTAGTTTTTGTGCAGTTTGGTGCTAATTTTTGGTGGTTGGGTGCTGCTGTCTGTGCAGCAGTTTGGCGCTGTATTTTGCGCAGTTTGATGACCTTTTTGGAGCTGATTTTGTGCAGTTTGGTGACGTTTTTGGAGCTGGATTTTGTGCAGTTTGGTACTAAATTTTGGTAGTCTGATGCAGCAGTTTGATGCTGATTTTTTGGTGGTTTGATGCTGCTATCTAGTAATGTGTTATGTATAGTTTGGTGATGATTTTGCAGTTTTCTGCTGATTTTTTGGGTGTTTTGGTGCTGGAATTCGATCAAAGTTTGAAAGCTGCTATTTTTTGTAGTTTAAGCTATTTTCTGCACAAAAATTGTTGGAAACAGAGCACTATAGTTCAATTTAGTTGCTAATTTTTGAAGTTTTCTGCAATTTTATGCAGTTTCATTGATGTAATGACTGATTATTAACATGAAAATAGAATCATATTTTTTGGTCACAATATTTTCTCAACTGTGTTCTTTACTTTGCATTTTGCTTTAACTCTCATGAAATAACGACCAACAACATAATTGCATTAAGACAATGAAGAAAAGAATTGAAAAAAAAAGGTGAGGAAATAGTGAGATAATGGACAAAAGAAATGACAAAAAAGAAAGTCAATGGAGAAGAATTGGAAAAAAGAAAGTGAGGAAACAATGAGATAATGGAGAAAAAGAGGCGTAAAAAAGAAAGGAAACAGATTGAATTATAATGTATATTAACGGTGTTTGTTAACAATTTTTATAAAAGTGATATAGACCAAACTTGACAAAAGAGTGGATAGTTAAAGGACCATATCCGTTAAGTGTATAGTTAAGAGACTATTTTAGACCTAATGTGATAGTTTAGAGACCATTTATGTCATTTTCTCTATATAGTTATGTCATTTATTGAATATTCAAAAATCATCTCAAAAAAAATTATTTTTAGTTAAATATTTTATTGAATTAGTTTAGTTTTAAATTATGATTTTAATTTTGAGTCATTTAGGTTTTATTGAGTTTATTATTTTATTTCATCGAAATTAAGAAGCTCGTTAGTTGATTATATTAATTCGTCTTGTTTAAATTTTAGCCAAATTCACTAGTCAAACTCAAATTGGTTAAGTTTTAACTTAAGTTGGATTATTTTGCAATTCATTCGGCCAAGTCTTAAATTCCAATCTAGCCTTTTTCTTACCTTACATTCAACCTACCCATTAAAAGACCAATAAATTGTGGGCCATTTTGCCTCTTTTCAGCTGCCCAATCTACCAATTCCATACCCAGCCCACTTTTCCCATACATTACAACATTCCCAGCCCAAACCCATTCTCCAAACAAAACAATACAATACATACAACGATCCAAACAAAACATCAGCGCGTGAACGACCCCGACCCCCGTGCGTGCTTCTCCTTTAACCTATCGAGACCCAGAAAGAAAATCGTGTGGCAGCCTCGCGCGTGTTCTCTTCCTCTCTCTGTTTCAAAAATATATTTCAAATTAAAACTGGAAGCCGTTGGGGATTAATCCATTTCGCGCTTGCTTCCTCATTTTCTCCAAAATCAACGATCCTCAATTCAAATCCGTTGGGAATGGGTATGAATCGAGTCAGTCCTCCAAGAAAATTTTGAATTTTGAATTTCAAATTCACCCAATTCTTCACCCGTTTCCCCCTAATTTCTGCCCTCAATCCTCTCCTTTCTCTGTTTCAAGGAGATTTTTTAGACCGACTAAGGCACGAATTTCTTATTCCAAGAACAATAATTTCATCCTCTAATACTGTAAGTTTAGAAAGGGGAAAATCCCTAGAAAAGCTTAGTTAATTTAGAAGTAAAAGTTTACAAGTCTTGGTTGGTCGAATTCGAAGGCATTTCCGGCGAAATTTCGTTGGGGGTGAGTTAGTTGCCCTAAAGTTCGTTGTCTCAGTCCGCTGCATCCAGAAAGGTAATCTCCATTCCCATTCTTATGTTTTTGTTTTTTTATTTATTTCTTGATGTGTGGATTGCTTGCTCGATCCGTAGTTGTTAAAGTGTTTAAATGATGAGATTTTGGGTGTATTTCGATTGATTGTTGGCTGTGAATCAGTAGCATAGCTGGTCTGTTCATTCCTAGCTTATTTGTTCTACTTTCAGCCCTTTCTGCTTGAGGTTTGATGATCTTATTTGACGCTGAGTTGGCCTTTTCCGGATTAATTTCTCCTTGTTTCTTTCTGTTAGTTTAGTTGCTAATTTATGAATCTAGCAATATTCTTAAGGGTCATTTGATTTACAGTCTTTGGTATGTTGAGTACTTGTGTTGTAAAGGGACATGATGAGTGAAGGTGTTAAAAGGGCATGATCCACAAAATCACATAGAAGGAAATTGTCTCGAAAAACCTACAACCTGTTGGAATTCATGTAGACATAGTGAATAATAGGTCACAATAGAAAAGGTTTATTTAGTTGGGACTGTGTTTTAGTCATGTTAGTAGTAATTTAGGTCTTGTGTTTTGTGGGAGTCCTTTAGTCTTATATGAGATTTATATGCATTTCAAAAATATATAGAACTTCTAAAGCTTATTATTATTTAATTATTATAAATAATATGGGTCTAAGGAGCTTAAAATGGAACTGTATGAATTATGATCAGTGAGGATTCATATAGGCGAACCCCTACTTGCTCAGGATTAAGGTCCAGTTTTTTTATATGAACAAAATAACATGTCCTCTTTGTATAATAGTAAAATCCTGAACAATAGAGCAATGAATGATGTTATGTGAGTACATTCCTTAGGAAATCGATTTATAGGTTTGAATGACCAATTATGAACTTCATCTTTTCCAACCAGGATGTTGAAGAAATTTTGGAGCTTCTTAAGTCCATATGGCGTATTTTGGGAATCACAGAAACCATCCACTACACGTACTATGCTTGGTTATTATTTTGACAGGTATAAAATGGCAAAAAATAAATACTGGTTTCTAGTCAGAGTTGCTTAAAACATTACTAGCATTTGCTTGACTAATAACCTGTTGATGGTATATCAAATGTTTGGACTAGATTTTACTTCTTTACCAATTATTTTAGTGGTGATAGACCACAAGCTCTTTGCAATATGTGGTATAGCCTGCAATTTCCTATTTAAAAAAGAAACTGAAATTTCTTGAATCTAGCTTGAAGTACCAAGAAAATCGTGTTTCGTTGACTGAGTTACTAAAAGATTTGGAAGACTTTGTTCTTTTTATGTTGGTTAGGTTTGCTGATGTCCTCTTGGAGTACTTTTTGGCCGATGCTAACATTCAAGGTCAGTTTACTTTTTTCACATAAAATGAATCTAAGGGTAATCAAAAGTAGTCATCACTTCAGTTTCTCATTTCTCTGAATGTCCTTGAGTATTGAGTGGCCATTTTAGATGCTTCATCCTTATGTAAAACTAACGATGCATCAAATGTGAGGTTGTACTTGTTGCTCCCTACTTAGTAGCCGATCCGCACTCCGTTTGTGGTACTTATAGGAACCTGAATTTTTATAATTTTGATAGCAATTTTACCATTCACAATTAACAATAGGTTGTATGGAAAATACCATACACTATGTTTTCTGATTACTCAGGTAATATGTATTTATTAATACAGATATCAACAATCCTGTTGAAGCTACCAAAGAAGACCAAATTACCCATCGTTTTGAAATAACCTCGATTTAACTTAATTGAAGAATGTGTAGCCTGTCTACTACCTATAAGATTGTGATTAGTCACTTACAGTTGTAACCTAATCTAGCTGAATTTAGGTGATTATTTTAAATGTGTGTTTTATTTAACGAAAAATAATGTTTTTTTGTCCAGTCTTATTTTTCAGGTCCTATTTTTCTCTGCGTGTTGTTCAACTTAGAAATTTGAACTTTGTTGAATCAAATGTGCTATTTATAGTCTAATTATAATTTACAACTGCCTTAACTTCACTATGGACTGAAAATTGGTTTTCTGGAATACAAAACCCTCATCCTCTCCTCGATCCACATTATATAACTTCTGCAAATTTAAGTAAATTCTTTTATCCCAATAAGCAATTAGCTATTACGTAATTGCTTCCATCTTCTTTTGTTAACTGTTTGTAAATAAATTCTTGACATGTTGCATCAATTTCTTCTTACTTGGTTACCTACCCTTATTTCAAATTTGGTTACTTGATTGAAGTTGATCCCCCTATCATTCCTCTTTGCTTATTGTTGGTGCGTGATTGTTCTAATTCGATAAATGCCCCTTGTGTTGTTGCTCTGAATGCTCAACTGGATCAACGATGCGCTGGATATTGATCATGGTTACATGTGTCTGCATCATAATAATATGCAGGCCAAATGACATCAGTACATTGAATGTACGAGTATGCGAGGGGAATTCTACAACAAGACATAAGCTTGAAAGGAATTGAAGAACTTACCTGGCTCAACTCAACTCAACTCAACTGAACTGATTTCAATATAAAACAGTGTAAATAAATACGGTATAAAGAAAAGCTTTAAAACATGGTTTTCAACTATATGTATTTAGAAATACAATAATAACTCTGTATGTATGCAATATGAACTCTGTTTGTATATGAAAATACAAATATTTCTGAGATATATAAAAATACAAAATACTATTGTGGGAGTTTCTCTAACCGACAACCATCACTTAAGAGCTATTGTGATGATACATCATATTTCCTCATGTTGCCAGGTCCGTCCTATACCTTGCCGGGGGTATAGAACTAGAACTACTAAGTGGATCCACTAGTCTATGCTAAAAAGGCACTAAAGGAATCATCTAAAAAGTATGACCCTTTTCTACCCATGATGGCTACATGGTTTATGGGAGCTGTTAGTTGTCTGAACTCTCCCCTATATCGGTGCTCAATACTACTCCCAAAATATGATACTAGCTCTTATGTTTTTAAAAAAACATACTTCTTTCTGTGATTTGAGATAATTGCTCAAAAACATAGCTCAAAGTCTCTTCTTGGAAATCAAAGTTTCCTCTCTTGCTTAATTGTGAAAGCATTTACTATTTACTGAAAACTAGCTAAAAGACTCTTTACTGAAAACTAGCTAAAAGACTCTTTACTGAAAAAACTAGCTCTAAGGCTCTTTACTGAAAAACTAGCTCAAAGGTTCTTTACTGAAAAACTAGCTCAAAGGCTCTTTACTGAAAAACTAGCTCAAAGGCTCTTTTGGAAATCAAGGTTTTCTTTCGTCTTTAAATATGAAAACATTTTAATCTTTGGAAATACATTGTCCCAATATACTCTTTTGAAGAAATGAACCTCAAACTTTACTCTTTACTCAACTCAAAACTCAAGTCTTAAAACAAAGTTAAAACATTTGTAAAAGACTCTTGGAAGACTCTATGAACTTCTCTTGACTTTCTCTTAACTTCACTCTTAATTTCTCTTCACTTGACCCTTAACTGATCCTTGAATTGAATTATGGATTCAAGAATTGTGATTTGTGATAGGAAAGATCTCATAATGTTTAGGAGTATTTTTAGATAGTTAAATATGAGAAAAGATCAAGAAATCATTTTCTGAAAGTTGGTCTGTGACGCGGAGATGTATTTAAATTCTTGGTCGCAAAAATAATTTTTGAGACAGAATGGTCCGTGACCGCTCTGCGACATGAGGGAGGATTTTCCAAATTTGAGGAACAGGTCCGCGACGCGAACCTGGTACCCAAATTTTCCTGACTTTTTTCCTTCTTCATTTTCTTAACCCCAATTCGCCTAAATTCGATTCTTTTTCTCAAATCCTCTTTAGATTCAGATACCCAGCAAATGTACCCAAGAACCCAACTCAAAACAACTTTAAATCGACCTTAAACTCTCAAGAACTCCTCAAACTCATCCCAAATTCAATAACGAAAGCAGTTCAAGAATACAACTAAAGAACATCAAAGTCTCTAAAGTCGATCGACGGACTGACATGATGGATCGTGGATCCATCGAAGGATCATTGATCAGTCCGTAGGTCGAGACCCTTAGAACCTGGTCTATGAAGTTATCGATGGACTGACATGATGGATCGTGGATCCAGGACGATCAGTTCGTAGGTTGCTTCAGCAGATTTTAAGTCAGGGGTCGTTTGGTCTTTTCCTTATTAGTTGGACCCCTAAACTACGGCGTTTTAACCCTAAACTACATGGTTTTGGTTAGTTTTAGCCTAGAAACATAACTATAACTTACCTAAGTCAATTCTTTAATCAAAACTTAGAAACTTAGAGAGTAAGAAGAGAAAAGAGGTCAAGAACCCTAATTCAAGAACGCAACAACGTTCCATCTGTTCCAGCCCTGAAATTGAAAGATTTCTCCATGGAATTCATCACCAGGTATGTGGGATTTCACTAGTGGATTCCTTTCGCCCATAAGGTCCCTAGAATTCAGTCAGATTCTTTATTCCATTATTATGAACAGACCTAGGGTTTCTAGAATTTCAACAGATCATCATGAATTAGTTATTTAGATGTTCCAAATTAGATTATCATGTTATTGTTCAGTTTATTGCATGAATTTCAGAATCCTAGCTATTTATTTCTTTAGTTCTTGAATTATACATGCTAGGTCAGATATTTCAGTATTCAATTATACATGCCTCAGTTTATGAATGCATCATTATCAGATTAATTATTGCATTCTCAGTTTTGCATGTTCAGTTTTGATCTATCCAGTATAACATAAATTAAGTCATAATGTGTTAATCACCTAATCTATTGGGAGTAGCATAGTACCGAGTTTGACTAGGGTTCAGCGTACCCGAATAGTCCCAGAACTACGAGCCACGTAGGTTGTAAGTCCCCTCTGTGGGCATTATTTTAGTGATCACGCCATCATGCCTTTACATCTTTGGTCGGGTGTATTGGGTCCTCTTGATGGGGCGTATACATCGGACTCCACATTTAGCTCATGTGGTTTTATTATCGGTTATTAGTAGCTCCCACAGCTCAGTCAGACTCTATTGCATTTACCATTTTCAGTACAGTTAGTATTCAGTCAGCATGTTATAAATTGGTCATTGCATTCAGTTAGCTCAATATTTAGTATCTATATCATGTTCAGATTATACTCTTGCTTTATTGCTTGTTCAGTTATATATTTATTTCAGCTTTACTTTATCCTGCATGCTCATTACTTTTCAAGTACTAACACATACTCTGTGCTACATTTTCTTCTGATGTAGGTTCAGATTCTCAACATCCAGATCACGCTTAGATGGGTTCCTGATCTTCAGTTCAGCAGCATCAGTGGTGAGTCCTCATTCTTCGAGGACTAGTGATATGGTTATCTTTATCGCTTTTAGTGTTTAGTTTCAGTTTTGCTAGATCTAGTTGGGGCATATCCCAACATTTCTAGTCATTTTAGAGGCTTATTTCAGACATAGTTAGATTCAACTTAGAATTGAGTTAATATCTTCTTTGTATTAAACTCATCAGTTTTCATATATTCAGTTTTAGTATATGGGTATTCCCTATAATTTTAGATTTACTTATGATTAGCATCCGCATCAGTGATTATTATTCTTAGTATGCTCATGTCATGCCAGCAGGGTTAGCTTGGGGTCACTTGTGATCCTAGGTCCCGTGTCCGCATTTCAAGGATAGCTCAGGGCGTGACAAACTTGGTATCAGAGCATTAGGTTTAAGAGTCCTAGGATGTCTGAAAAGCCGCACTAAGTAGAGTCATTTTCATGAGTGTGAAGTGCACCACATCTAATGAGAGGGAGGCTATGAAGTGTTTTAGGAAAACTTCACTTTATTTATATTCTTATCGTGCGTTGGTATGATCTCTTTTCTAATCCATCGTTATGCGCTTAAGATCATGCCTTCTCATAGAGCTTACGCATGAAATGCTAATGCAGTTCCTCTAGTCCCAGATCAGGAAGTTTCGAATGCAGAGTTTCAGAACGCCAATTCAGCTTTTGGCTGAGAGAATGACCAACAAGAACAATCAACAAGTTCTAGTTCCTACTAATAAAAATGATGGATCAGTGGCAACTTGAGTTTGAGATTTTGTTAGGATGAATCCACCTTAGTTTTTAGGGTTGCAAGTTGGTGAGGACCCACAGAACTTCATTGATGAGGTTAAGAAAATCTTTGGAGTGATGCAAGTGACTGGTAATGGTAGGGTTAAGTTGGCATCCTACCAGCTTAAGGATGTGGCTCACATATGGTACACTTAGTGGAAAGATTCAGGGGCTACTTTATCTTTTGTGACTCCCTATATAGCAGTAATCTTAGGTGTCAGTCTACAAACTCTCTCAGAACCCTTCTCAGTCTCTACTCCAGTCGGTGAACCAGTTATAGCTAAACGGGTATACATAAATTGCCCTATCACAGTCTCCTAGAAAGAAACCTCAGCAGATCTTGTAGAGTTAGAAATGGTAGACTTTGATATCATTCTAGGCATGGATTGGTTACATTCCTGTTATGTCTTAGTCGATTGTAGAACTAGGATTGTTCGTTTTCAGTTTCTAGACGAACCAATCCTAGAATGGAAGGGTAGTAGCTTAGCACCTATGGGTCGATTCATTTCTTACCTTAAGTCTAGAAAGATGATCTTGAAGGGTTGTCTCTATCATCTAGTTCGGGTTAAGGATTCAAGCTCCGAAACCCCAACTCTTGAGTTAGTTCCAGTGGTTAATGAGTTCCCAGAAGTGTTTCCAGAAGATCTTCCTGAAAGGGAAATCGACTTTGGAATTGATCTCCTTTTGGATACCCAGCCTATTTCTATTCCTCCTTACAGAATGGCTCCAGCTGAGCTTAAGGAATTGAAAGAGCATTTGAAAGACCTTCTAGATAAGGGCTTTATTAGACCTAGTATCTCGCCATGGGGTGCACTAGTGTTATTTGTGAAGAATATGCGAGTCATTTGAGGGTTGTCCTGCAAACTCTAAAAGATCACCAGTTATTTGCTAAGTTTAGCAAATGTGAATTTTGGTTGCAATCTGTTGCTTTCCATGGTCATATTGTGTCTAGTGAAGGAATCTGAGTGGATTCCCAGAAAATAGAAGCAGTGAAGCAATGGCCCAGACCTACCTCTCCTTCAAATATCAGAAGTTTCTTGGGTCTCGCGAAATAATACAGAAGGTTTATGGAAGGATTTTCATCCATAGCCTCACCATTGACTAGGTTGACTCATAAGTCGTTGAAGTTTTAGTGGTCACATGATTGTGAGAAAAGCTTCGCAAAACTGAAAACCAGGTTGAATACAACTCCTGTTTTGACTCTACCAGAGGGTTCAGACGGCTATGTTATATATTGTGATGCATCCAGAGTTGGCCTAGGTTGTGTGTTGATGCAGCGAGATAAGGTTATAGCTTATGCTTCTAGATAGCTTAAGGTGCATGAGAAAAACTATCCAACTCATGACCTCGAGCTTGCAGCAGTGGTGTTTGCACTTAAGATTTGGAGATACTACTTGTATGGTGTGCACGTAGATGTGTTAACTGACCATAAGAGCCTTCAATATGTGTTCACGCAGAAAGAGTTAAATCTTCGCCAGAGGATATAGCTTGAGTTCCTTAAGGATTATGATATGAGTGTGCATTACCATTCTGGTAAGGCAAATGTAGTAGCAGATGCTCTTAGCAGATTATCCATAGGTAGTGTAGCACATGTTGAGGAAGAAAGAAGAGAGCTAGAAAAGATGTTCACAGACTTGCTCGCCTAGGAGTTCGTCTTATGAGCATATCAGATGGTGGTGTAACGGTTCAAAATAGGGCAGAATCTTCTTTGGTAGTGGAAGTTAAGGAAAAGCAAGACAACGATCCGATATTACTTGAACTCAAGGGTGCAGTCCACCAACAGAAAGTTGAGGTTTTCTCCCAAGGGGGAGATGGTGTGTTTCGCTACCAGGGTCGATTATGTGTTCCTAATGTGGGCAAATTGAGACAACATATTCCTGCAGAGGCCCATAATTCCAGATATTCTATTCATCCAGATGCCACTAAGATGTGCCGCGATCTGCGGGAAGTCTATTGGTGGAATGGTATGAAAAGAGATATAGCAGACTTTGTGGATAAGTGCCCCAATCGTCAGCAAGTGAAGGTAAAGCATCAGAAACCAGGGGGTATGACTCAAGAGATCAACATTCCTACTTGGAAGTGGGAAGTGAGCAACATGGACTTCATTACAGGATTACCTCGTACCCGCAGACAACATGACTCTATTTGGGTGATATTTGACAGAGTTACTAAGTCTTCACACTTTTTGGCGGTCAAGACTACAGTCGGCGGAGGACTACGCCAAGATTTACATTAATGAGATAGTCAGGTTGCATGGGTTCCGTTTTCTATCATTTCAGATAGAGGTCCTCAGTTTACCTCTCATTTCTGGAAGTCATTTCAGAAAGGTCTTGGTACTCAGATTAACCTTAGCACGACATTTAATCCACAGACGGATGGTCAGGCAGAGTGTACCATTCAAACCTTAGAGAACATGTTGAGAGCTTGTAAGATCGACTTCAAGGGTAGTTGGGATGATCACCTTCCTCTTATTGAGTTTGCCTATAATTATAGTTATCATTCCAGCAATCAGATGGCCCCTTATGAGGAATTGTATGGGTGTAGATATAGATCTCCTATGGGCTGGTTTGAAGTAGGTGAAGCAGCCTTGATAGGGCCAGATTCAATCCATTATGCTATGGAGAAAGTGCAACTCATCAAAGATAGACTTAAGACAGCCTGAGTCACCAAAAGTATTATGCAGATGTAAGGAGAAGGGAACTAGAGTTCCAAGTTGATGATTGGGTTTTCCTGAAGGTGTCACCTATGAAGGGGTAATGAGGTTTTGCAAGAAAATGAAGCTCAGTCCCAGATATGTAGGCCCTTATCGGATTTCGAAAAGGATTAGTAAAGTGGATTATGAGTTAGAGTTGTCAGCAGATTTGGCAGCAGTGCATCCAGTCTTTCACATTTCACTATTGAAGAAGTGTGTGGGTGATCCAGCATTCGTAGTGCCATTAGAGAGTTTGGCTGTGAAAGATAGTCTCTCGTATGAGGATGTACCAGTTGAGATTCTCGATCAGGTTAGAAGGTTGAGAAACGAAGAAGTCGCTTCAGTCAAGGTTTTGTGGAGGAGTCAGTCCGTAGAGGAAGCTACTTGGGAAGCAGAAGCAGCCATGAAGTCCAAGTACCTTCACCTCTTTCCTTCTGATTCCACTCCAACTTGAGGTAATAGTTCCTCATCAGTTTTTCAGTCATTCTTGTGCATATTCAGTCTTAGTATTATGTTTCTTCCGTTAGTACTTGCATTTTCAGTGTATTTACATGTTCTTGGAACTCAGTTCGGTCAGAAAATCAGTTTCCAATGCTTAGTAGTAGGGTTTGTAGTTTTTACCCTCCCTATTCAGGTAGTTTAGTCTTTATTCGAGGATGAATGTACTCAAGGGGGAGATAATGTACACCCCATATCCGAAAACAGAACTTAATACAGATTTCTAGAAGTTGCAGGTGCAACCCATGGTTGCCACCCATGGACCGTAGGGTGACCCCATGCTGGTGGTCTGTGGTTCGCATCTGCAACCCTACGTAGAAACTCAGACAAAAACCATTCTAAAGCATGACCCATAGACTGATGACAAATCGTCGATCAGTCCGTAGGTCGAGTCCCTCAGAACCTGGTCTCTAAAGTCGATCAACGATCTGACATGACGAATCGTGGATCCATCGACAGATCATCGATCAGTCCGTAGGTCGAGCCCCTCAGAACCTGGTCTCTAAAGTCGATCGACGGACTGACATGACAGATCATGGATCCATCGATGGATCGTCAATCAGTCCGTAGGTCGAGACCCTCAGAACCTGGTCTCTGAAGTTATCGACGGACTGACAGGACGGATCATCGATCAATCCGTAGGTCGCTTCAGCAGATTTTAAGTCAGGGGTCTTTGGGTCTTTTTCTTATGTGTTGGACCCCTACACTACGTGGTTTTGGTTAGTTTTAGCTTAGAAACATAACTAGAACTTACCTAAGTCAATTCTTTAATCAAAACTTAGAAACTTAGAGCGTAAGAGGAGAAAAGAGGTCAAGAACCCTAATTCAAGAACGCAACAAGGTTCCATCAGTTCCAGCCCCGAAATTGAAAGATTTCTCCATGGAATTCATCACCAGGTATGTGGGATTTCACTAGTGGGTTGCTTTCGCCCATTAGGTCCCTGGAATTCAGTCAGATTCTTGATTCCATGATTATGAACAGACCTAGGATTTCTAGAATTTCAACAGATCATCATGAATTAGTTATTTAGATGTTCCAAATCAGATTATCATGTTATTGCTCAGTTTATTGCATGAAGGTTAGAACCCTAGCTATGTATTTCTTTAGTTCTTGAATTATACATGCTAGGTCAGATATTTAAGTATTTAGTTATACATGCCTTAGTTTATGAATGCATCATTATCAAATTAATTGTTGCATTCTTAGTTTTGCATGTTCAGTTTTGAGCTATCTAGTATTACAGAAATTTAGTCATAATGTGTTAATCACCTAATCTATTGGGAGTAGCATAATACCGAGTTGAACTAGGGTTCAGTGTACCCGAATAGTCCTAGAACTACAAGCCACGTAGGTTGTAAGTCCCCTCTGTGGGCATCATTTTAGTGATCACGCCGGCATGCGTCTACACCTTTGGCCAGGTGTATTGGGTCCTCTCGATAGGGCGTATACATCAGACTCCACATTTAGCTCATGTGGTTTTATTATCGGTTATTAGTAGCTCCCACAGCTCAGTCAGACTCTATTGCATTGACCATTTTCAGTACAGTCAGTATTCAGTCAGCATGTTATAAATTGGTCATTGCATTCAGTTAGTTCAGTATTCAGTATCTATATCATGTTCAGATTATACTCTTTCTTTATTGCTTGTTCACTTATATGTTTATTTAAGTTTAATTCTATCCTGCATGCTCAGTACTTTTCAAGTAATGACGCATACTCTGTGCTACATCTTCTTGTGATGTAGGTTCAGATTCTCAGCTTCCAGATCACGCTTAGATGGGTTCCCGATCTTCAGTTCAGCAGCATCAGTGGTGAGTCCTCATTCTTCAAGGACTAGTAACATGGTTATCTTTATCTCTTTTAGTCTTTAGTTTCAGTTTTGCTAGATCTAGTTGGGGCATGTCCCAACATTTCTAGTCAGTTTAGAGGCTTATTTCAGACATAGTTAGACTCAGCTTAGAATTGAATTAATATTTTCTTTGTATTAAACTCATCAGTTTTCATATATTCAGTTTTAGTATATGGGTATTCCCCATCATTTCAGATTTACTTATGATTAGCTTCCGCATCAGTGATTATTATTCTTAGTATGGTCATGTTGTGCTAGCAGGGTTAGCTTGGGGTCACTTGTGATCCTAGGTCATGTGTCTGCCTCTCGGGGGTAGCTCGGTGCATGACAATTTGTATGAATGATGTGTGAGTGTTGTATTAGCGAATACATGTGTATTTGTATTTTCTGTCACTGAAGAGGATATGTATTGTTGACACTTATCATTTGTGTTTGTATAATTATTTGTTAACATTGTTATTTGTATAATTAATTAATAACATTTGTATTGAGAAGGGGTTAGAGAAAGGTGAGAGATAGAAGAGGGCGAAGGGAGATAAGAGAGGCAAGGAAGATGCGAAAGAGAGAGAGGAGAGAGGAGAGAGGCAAGCAAGCATGCAAAGAGAGAGAGGAGAGAGGAGAGAGGCAAGCAAGCATGCAAAGAGAGAGAGGAGAGAGGAAGAGAGGTGAGCGAGAGTGCTGATAGAGAGGAGAGAGGTAGAGAGGAAAGAGAAAATAATAACACCCTAACTATAGCTACATATTGTAATTCTTTCAAACAATAATGATATATTATAAATATATATTACATGTTTTCCTAGTTATATAATTTTCCATATTTGATAGACATATAGCTCAGTTATATATAACTTTGGTTTTGTAATGAAATCATGCGCGAACTTGAAAGTTGATTTTTCTGTGGTAAGCTTTGGCAGATGTATTGAAGTTGTTGAGACATTTTTACTAGGGGACAACTCCGGCTAGCTGAAATTAAGATTTTTTGTAAACTTGAACTCGCTAGAATTTATTTTTTAACTCAATCAAATCTGAAATTGAGAACCGAGTAAAAATGGGAGAAGGGGGGTTCCATTTATAGACCCCAAACATCTAGGGTTCAAAATTCAAAATTGGTTGGATGGATTTCAAATCTGGATTTGAAATTGAATTTTTAGTTCCATAATGGGACCAAGATTATGGTCTTAGGTTCTTCTGATTTGTATGTAAAAACTAACAAAAACATAGAATCAAAGAGAAGAAATGTTACCTTTCAAACAAAACTTGACAAAATCCATTACTTCCTTTGCTCGAAATAGGTTAGTTAGCTCTGAGGACAATGAAAGAAACATGGAAGTTTCTTTATCTAGCGGGTAAAAACTTCTGGTGCACTTGTTTGTCAAAGAAGACAAACTCCATCAATATATTACCCCCGAAAGAGCGAGCAACATATGGAGACTACGAAAGAAGACTGAGAAAAGAGCGAGCAACATCAAACATTAATATGAATTGGATCTTCTGTTTCTTGAGGAAGTGCAAAATGTTGAGGAAAATGTATGCAAACTATTAAATAAGGTTGAGAACTTGTGGAGGAGCTTAATGTAGTGCATAAATTAAAATAGCACAAATCACTTTACTATGTTGGAGGATTCATAGAAAGTTGTCTTTACTTATTACATGCTTGCTCACATGGCTGCATTAAGAAAAAAGGCGGAGTTCATGTAAAGCGTCATCAAGCGTCTCATGAGTGTATAAAATATATATGTGAAACTTTGAATGATCAGTATATGCAAAAATAGGTAAGGTACAAAAAACAAGATATAGATGTGCTCTGCTTTATTTACTAAGATAGATCCTTGGGCAATTTTTTCCTCAAATGTGATTAGAATTTTCAATGAATGTTGTTACATATATAATTGAAAGAAATAAATAGAGTTTGATAAATCTAACTCTCAGATAGAGAGAAGAGTAGATGCAAAAACTTTAGTATGTGTGTGCGACCTCTATTGGCATAACTCTCACTATGCAATAGGAGCATTCAGTGAATAAGAAAAATTTAAATAGGAATTTTCTTGTTTTCCCCTTAAACCAACCTCGCATGCTATGGGGCTGTCACTTGAGTACTTATCTGGAAAACAAAAAAATGAATATAATGAATGTTGAAGTAAAGAAGTCAACTTAGCGTTTAATCTTTATTCCTCAATAATGAGAAACAATGATACCCATTTAAATTTTTTGCTAATTTAGCAAATACAAATTAACACATGTATGCTTGGAAAGCAAAGTAAACGTTGAAAAACTATGTATTTTCCAATAGCGGAAGATGAAAATTCTATATAAAACTCAAATACAAGAGTCTCTCCCATCCAGAGAACCTACATAGGAAAGGATATCACAACCTGGATTTATCTCTACAAGTGCATCAATAGTTATAGAGCTCATTCTGAGATAGTGTTGTATGTTCAATCCCTGAAGGTTCTGAACCAAATCAAGCAAGAAGGGTAAGTTATTGTCCGACACCAAAGGGCAAACAGACAGTGAGAGGATGTGCAAATGAAGTTGTATAGTAGTGGCCAAAGTTGTAATCCCTAAATCAGTGATTCCACACTTGAAACATCGAGTACACTAACTGTAACACCCCGACTTTTCTAAACGTCTAAATTAATTCGTACATTCGTGGAAAGACAAAGAGGGTGAGTAATAAATAAAAAATGATGTGGTATGTCATATTTTAAGTGTTCAAGGGTTGTATCTCAAGTTTTGAAGTTAAGCAAGTGGCAAAATAAAAGTTGGCGAAAGTTTTCGTAAGTTCCTTTTTAAAGATTTCTCTAAAATTTGGGTCAAATGTATTGGATGTTTTCTCCCAGTATATAAAGAGTTATAAGGCCTATTACCCATTAAATCTAAGGCCTATGAGTCTAGTTTGCAACGCATAAAATCCCGTATCAAACCGACATCAGAGTAAAAAGTTATGAGAGTTTTACTAGGGACTGCCGGGGCAGAATCCGGGTCGGGTGAAAAATATGGTATGTCGGTTTGTTTAACGTTTTAAGCCATGAAAACATTCCATTTCAGTTCCAAACCAGAGATAAAGCTTAAGAGAGAGTTCCTATGGAGGTCTAGCATTATGAAGGTTAGTTTTTGACGATTTCTACCATTAAACATTGCCCCCGTGCCTAGAAACGTAATCCCTACACGTGGCAATCATTTTTCCCTTCTATTAGCTGCGTTTGGAGCT